>PISX010004849.1:0-115277 GCA_004024625.1 Mellivora capensis | reverse complement strand
GATAAAAAGTAGTTCAGAAAAAAAAAATTAAAAAAAGAAAGCAAATAAAGAAAAAATTAAAAAAAGAAAAAAACATATATATTAGACTGGTGACTAGAACAGGGTCACCCACTTCATTGTGAGGTATTTTGGTCTGTAGAAGAAAGTACCTTCCAAAATTTTAAAGAATGAAAAATGTATATAAGGGTAAACACAATGAAGGGATGGAATATTCCTATAAAGATGAAAAACAAATTTTTTTTAAAATTTCTAAAAAAAGGAGTTGATAAAGTAAGTTGGTTGGGAGAATAAAGAAAAAGATAGTGGAGAGAATTTGCTCAGGCTGGAGACTAGAACAAGCCCAGAGCTAGATTTAGGGTATATTTTGATCCACCAGAGGAAGTTGTATCCCAAATTTTTTAGAAGAGAAAACCCTTATGTGAATACAAAAAATAAAGTTAAATACTATGACGGATAAAATATGACTATAATAATGAAGGTTCAAAAGAGATTATGAAATCTCTCTTGGAAAGGTATTGTTAAGATAAACTAGTTAAAAAATGTTAAAAAAGAAAAGGGTAAAAGTTAAAAAAAATTTAGCAGAAAAAGAAAAAAAGCAAAAATAATAAAATTAAAGAAAAAATTAAATTAACTACAAGACTAAAGAATCATGGGGAGGAAGCCATGAATTCCACGCTTTGCTTTCTCCTCCTCTGGGATTCCGTGGCTCTCCTTGTTAAGAAACTTGGTCTTGGCTGGATTTCTTGTTGATCTTCTAGGGGAATGGCCTGTTGTAGTGATTCTCAAGTGTCTTTGCCCGAGGCAGAGATGTACCGCCCATACCAGGGGCCGGGCTAAGTAATCTGCTTTGTTTCACTTTCAGGAGCATTTGTTCCCTGAATGCCTTCTGTAGAGTTCCGGAGGACGGGAATGAAAATGGCGACCTCCCCATCTCCAGCCCAGAGGAGCCGAGAGTTCGGGCCCCTTCCTCAGTAGCCCTCCGAGAAAATCCCCAATCACTCCCATCTCCCTGGCCTCTGGCCATGCTCCAAGCTCACCCAGCTTGCGACTGGTTCAAGGTAACCCCGAACTGAGAGCTCACTCCTTGGCTCTGTCTCTGTAGCTGGCTACCCCGCTCTAATACCTGCGAGCTCTGTGACACTCAGACACCCCCAATCCTTCTGTGACCCTGCAGGACCTGGGGCCACACTGAACCCACATATGCTTCACCCTGGTTAGCCTCTGGAGTGATGTCCCTCCGTGGAGCAGACTTTTAAAAGTCCCGACTTAGCAACAAGATTGAAGAAAGAAAAATTAAGGAGTTGATCCTTAATTTGCACCCAAAACCCAAGACAGTTGCACCCAAAACCATGATACCTAGGTATAAACCTAACCAAAGAAGCAAAGAAACTGTACTCAGAAAATGATAAAGTACTCATGAAAGAAATTGAGGAAGACACAAAGTAATGGAAAAATGTTCCATGCTCATGGATTGGAAGAACAAATATTGTGAAAATGCCCATGATACCTAAAAAATATACATATTTAATGCAATACCTATCAAAATGCCATCAGTTTTTTCCAAAGAAATGGAACAAGTAATCCTAAAATTGATATGGAACCAGAAAAGATGTCGAATAGCCAGAGGAATGTTGAAAAAAGAAAGCCAAAGTTGGTGGCATCACAATTCCAGACTTCAAGCTCTATTACAAAGCTGTCATCATCAAGACAATATGATACTGGCACAAAAACAGATAGATAGATCAATGGAACAGAATAGAGAGCCCAGAAATAGACCCTCAACTCTATGATCAACTAATCTTCAACAAAACAGGAAAGAATGTCCAATGGAAAAAAGACAGTCTCTTCAAAAATGGTGTTGGGAAAATTGGACAGCCTCATGCAGAAGAATGAAACTGGACCATTTCCTTATATCATACACAGAAATAGACTCAAAATGGATGAAAGACCTCAATGTGAGACAGGAATCCATCAAAATCCTTGAGGAGAACACAGGCAGCAACCTCTTTGCCCTTAGCCATAGGAACTTCTTCCTAGAAACATCACTAGAGGCAGGAGAAACAAGGGCAAAAATGAACTATTGGGACTTCATCAAGATCAAAAGCTTTTTCACAGCAAAGGAAACAGCAACAAAACCAAAGAACAACTGACAGAACAGGAGAAGACATTCACAAATGACACGTGAGGTAAAGAGCTAGCTTCCATAAGCTATAAAACACTTATCAAACTCAACACCCAAAGAACAAATAATCCAATCAAGAAATGGGCAGAAGACATGAACAGACATTTCTGCAAAGAAGACATCCAAATGGCCAACAGACACATGAAAAAGTGCTCAACCTCACTTGGCATCAGGGAAATACAAATCAAAACCACAATGAGATACTACCTCACACCAGTCAGAATGGTTAAAATTAACCAGTCAGGAAAGGACAAGTGTTGGTGAGGATATGGAGAAAGAGGAACCCTCCTACACTGTTGGTGGGAATGCAATCTGGTGCAGCCAGTCTTGAAGACAGTCTGGAGGTCCCTCAAAAAGTTAAAAATAGAGAAAAATAGAGCCACGCTACAACCCAGCAATTGCACTACTGGGTATTTACCCTAAAGATACAAATGTGGTGATCCAAAGGGGCACATGCACCCGAATGTTTATAGCAGCAATGTGCACAGTAGCCAAACTATGGAAAGAGCCTAGATGTCCATCAACAGATGAATGGATAAAGAAGATGCTATCTAAATATACATAACATTATATATATATATATGTATATATACATATATATATGTATATTTATATATATACACACACCACATATATAACATGTATATATACATGTATACATGCATAAATATATAATATATCATATACAATATATAAATATACATGAATAAACATGTATATATGTATAAGTATATATACATGTTGGAATACTATGCAGCCATCAAATTCCTGAAATCTTGCCATTTGCAACAATGTGGATGGAACTACAGGGTGTTATGCTAAGCAAAATAAGTCAATCAGAGAAGGAGATTTATCATATGATCTCACTGATTTGAGGAATTTGAGAGGTAGGGCAGGAGGTCATGGGGGAAGGGAGGGAAAAGTGAAACAAGGTGGGACCAGAAAGAGAGACAAACCATCAGAGGCTCTTAATCTCAGGAAACGAACTGAGGGTTGCTGGAGGGGAGAGGGGTGGGAGAGATGGGGTGGCTGGGTTATGGACTTTGGGGAGGGTATGTGCTATGGTGAGTGCTGTGAATTGTGTAGGACCAGTGATTCACAGACCTGTACTTCTGAAACAAATAATACATTATATGTTAATAAAAGAAATATTTGTTGGTAGATTAACAAGGAGTTCATAGCAAACCAATATTCTTAATTGTTTACAAATAGGAAAATAACATATCAGTCATGAAAGTGTTGTGATATTTTATGTGCTGAGTAGTCATCTAAGAGTTAAGAGTGCTTCAGGACCTGCTGGAAGGTTTCCAGGTTGATAGCTTAAGTTTTTATCTATACCTGGTAGAAACATTGGTCCTGTCTTTAAAATGAAATGTTTTCTTCATTCCTAATATTCTTCTTTAAAACATAGGTATTTGCCTTCTTCACTGTAGTTTTTATTATGGACTCAGAAAATAAGGTCTTCGAAAACGTTGTAATTTTATCTATAATGTACATGTTTCAATGAGTTCTTATTTTGTGGATTAGTAAACTCAATGTTGTTATCACTAAATTTAAGTGATTTATAGTTCTTTTTCTCTCAGATGCCTGTATCTACTTTAATTCCACTCATCTAACTTTCTTCTTCTATTTTTTTAAAGATTTTTTTAAAATGTATTTATTTGACAGAGCGAGAGATCACAAGTGGGCAGAGAGGCAGGCAGAGAAAGAGGGCAAAGCAGGCTCCCTGCTGAGCAGAGACCCCCCCCCCCCCCAATGCAGGGCTCAGTCCCAGGAGGACTATGGGATCATGACCAGAGCTGAAGGCTGAGGCTTAACCCACTGAGCCACCCAGGTGCCCCTAACTTTCTTCTTATAAAGGCAATTCTGTGAAAAAAGTTTTCCAGAAGTATTTCACACATTCATCTGCATAGTCCTACATTGAATTAAGTCAGCATCAATTATTACTAGTTCTGATTCCCATATGAAAAGCAGAATGGATGATTGATATGGACAAACCTGCAGAATTAGGGGCTGAACATCTCCTTGTTCTTCATACTTGTTCTTTACCAGATTTCTGAACTCAAAAGACTTTGTGCTTTGATGCTTTCCATTTTCATTATTTCCAGGTAATCATTCTGATTCAGCTTGGTTTGGTAGTTGGTTTTCCTTTCTACCAGCTTCTCAGGTGTTGATAGGTTAGAAATGATTACTTCCCAGTGTTTCAGATATCAAATCCCTCAGATCTTGCTTAGTAATTGCCAATAGAATTGCCCAGTGTAATTGTCTAGTTCCAGTCATTGCTTCTTCTCATCCTGATCCTAATCACCCTTCCTGTTTTCTTGGCTCTCACTTTAAACTTTGTGATTTTTTTATTCTTAAAATCTGCTCTTGAAGACCCATTTAGACTCTCTGCTTTGGATTTGGATTCCTTTATGTCTTCCATTTGGCTCTTGACTCTGCACATCTCAGATTTTGATTGCCTGCAACTTTAGGTGAAAGACACACAGCCCCTTAGTTCTGCTCAGGGAAGCTCTGATTATCTTCCACCCCATCATAGGAGGATTTACATATGTTTATTCTTCTTAGTTGAGTGTCTATGCAGCTAAGTGGTCAATAGCACTTTTTAACTAGTCATAACCTTTGAGACATAACTGAAAATTTTATCACAATTTCTTTTCCTAATTTTTGCTTTTATATATAAGCTAAAAATTATATCCATGTATGCAAATCATTTAAATGCTTTAATGAGTTAATAAAATCAGGTAAATTAATAGAAATATAATAGTATTTGTTCTATGACATTAAAGTGATAAAACAATTGGTGCCTTACTGATTAAAAAAAGCTTTAAGTTGGCTGTATGTGAAGTCTAACCATGTGGTCAGATAGTCATAAGCATATATAAGTGAGCTCATAATTTTAATAATACAACTTTTTCAGGGATAGCTTACCAATAACTGATTGTGATAATTTTAGTATTCACATTTTTTTTTGGCTTGTAATTTTGATAGGAAAGGGCTTAATATTGCTATGGAAACATACAGAATGATAAATAGTTCAAATATATGGTAGGATTTTTAAAAACAGTATTTTAATTGACAAAACCATTGAAGGGCTATGAAGAAACTGGAGGTCTATGAAACTATATTCTAAGATTTTTTTCCAATAACATTAGAACACAATTTTTTGTACACATTGAAGTAGCATTGTGTCTTTTAGGTATACATTATGTATAGATAGATAATAGGATTTTTTTCCCTACTTGAGCTAATTCACTTCAGATACTAATTTCAGAGGTTAGCATTTTGTAACTCACTTAACCTATCCAAGGAAAATATAAACTATGTGCCAATGAGGATGTTTGGAGGGGAAAATGTACTTTTTTTCTGAGTAAGAAGGAGAAATTGACACCCACTGAGATTTAAATGACAGCATGTGACAGTAGATGCTGCAATTAAAAGTCATTATGGGCTTTGCAGTAACAAATTATCATCAAAAGACACTCTTAGGAAAACATTAACAAAGCTGTATGTGGATGCATGACTTGATCTAGGGTGTGGGGTGGGATGAGGATAGGTAAGAAGAAGCACAATCCTTTATTCAGAAATCTAGGAAGAATAGCTTGAAATAGCTGGTTCACACATAGGTGGCAGGCATCTTTTTTTTTTTTTTTTTTTTTTTAAAGATTTGTTTATTTGTTTGAGAGAGAGAGAGAGAGGAAGAGCAAGGGGTGGGGGAGAGGGAGCGAATACCAAGCAGAGTCCTTATGAGTTGCGAGCCCAGTGCGGGGCTGGATCCCACAACCCTGAGATCAAGACCTGAGCCAAAAATCAAGAGTCAGATGCTAAACCAACTGAGACACTCAGATGCTCCAGGTGTCTTTTATTAAAGGAAATCAAGTGCTATCTTCGCAATATTAGAGTTAGAAGTGCTGTAATTTCAGGGAAGCCTGGATAACACAGTCAGTTAAGTGTCCAAGTCTTGATTTCAGCTCAGGTCTTGGTCTCAGTGTTGTGAGGTGGAGCCTGGCTGGGGTTCCATGCTGGGCTTGGAGCCTGCTTGAGATTCTCTCTTTCCCTAACCCCCCGCACCCCACCCGCCAAAAAAAAAATGAGTACTGCCATTTTTACTTTTTAGCTTAGGAACTTGTAAACTATACTAACTTGAATTCATTTTGCTTTTACTATCTTTGACTTCATAGAAAATACCTGAGAAGTATTTAGGAGTATGATTAATGCTGGATAGCTTTATAGCTGTAAATTTAAATGATGTACAAAAGAAAATATAACTAACTGAAGAAATAAAAAAAATTAATCATACCCTTGAGTGGCTGTGGTTTGGGAGATGTGGTAGAGTAGTTTTTAAGTACCAGTTAACTGAATAGATGGGGTAATATGACCAAATTCTATCAGGCAGGCATAATTTCACAGTTTTTCTTTGGAACTCATTTCCTTTCTTGAAGTCTGGAGGGATTTTACTAAAAGAAGACAACTTTGCTTAGGTTTAATGCTGAGAAGATGCCTGGTACTTTGAGATTTTTTTGGTATCAATGCATTTTATTGATTTCCGTTCTTATTATGGTATCACTGTAGTATTACTGTTTTTATTATCTTGTATTAATAATAATATTCATCATTGAAAAAAAGTGCTCAAATATGTCACTCTTAGTCTATCTGTAAAGATATAATTTATCCTATTGTTCACCAGATGCCTAAGTATTGTTTGTGAAACCACATATCTTGGCAGTGGTTGAAATATGACTACTTTTTCTTGGATATTCTTTAGTTTCTTAATCTGCCAAGATTCTTCTGCCAAGGGAACAGTATGACAATCAATCTTTGTTATTGTAGTTTCATACAATTTCACAAGGCTTACTGTTTAATTACTGTATATGTATCTATTATTTAATAGCAACAACAGTTATTATGGATTCTTGTTATCCTGTATAAGAAAGAGAGCCTAAGGTGAAAAACTCTTTTTGTTATCTTGGCTTTTTATTCTTAACCATTTTTGCCTCAGAGACCACTTGGACCATTTGGATGAAGTCCTGAATTCCCTCTTTTGAAAAATATACATGTGCTCATGTATGCAGAACTTGAAAAATAGTTTCCAAAGGTTGGTAGACCATTATATATCCAATCATGGCTCAGTGGACTTCAGTTTAGGAACTCCTGCTCAGTGAGTTTGAGGCTCCACTTATATCCCTTCTACACCCACCATTCCAAGTTCACAGCTTCTTCCTGTAAGTTCCTATGAACTCTTTGCAGAATAATATTCAGCCCAGTGTAAGGCAGGTCAGATACCTGGATGTTAACACCCTAGAACACTTCTCAATCAATGTTGGATGAAGGTTAATGGATAAATATCTTAGTTTCCTTACCCATCAGGTACAATAACTCGGAAGCATTTTCTACACTATCTTCCAGAGGTCCCTAGCAGCAAATGGGGCCCCATTTGAACACAGTTATGACTTACTCACTGACATACCCATACTGGCTTTCTTTCCTTCCCTTTTCTCCTCTCAAACTGATGCTTCCTAAGATCAGCTCTTAAATAATCTTCTCGTAATTAAATCCTAATCTCAAGGTCTGCTTTTGGGAGAACCAAACTCTTCCAGTTATTACTGCCATTATAGTAAAACCCCAAAACATATTGGCATAAAATAAGAATTTATTATTTTATTAAACTTTCAGATTCTTTGGGTTAGGAATTCAAGTAGGGCACAAGAGGTTGGATTATCTCCACTCTATATTGTCTGAAACCTCAGGTGGCAATACTCTAAGGCTGAGGATGGCAGCTAGTGTCTGAAATCACCTGAAAGCTCCTCATGCACATATCTGAAGCCTGGGTTGAAATAACTCAATTGCTGAGCTCAGCTGGAAGTAGTGACCTGGGATCCTATAGGTAGCATGGAAATCTCAAGGTAGCGACTCTCCTTCCATGGGTGCTAGCTTTCCACAAAATGAGTTTCCCCAAAGAGCTACTTATAGTAGAAGCTATAAGTCCTTTTGGACCTAGCCTTTGAACTTCTGTGGCATTACCTTTTAAATTGAAATTTAATTTATTTAACATACAACACAATCTTAGTTTCTGGAGTCGAATTCAGTGATTCATCACTTACATACAACACCCAGTGCTCATCACAAGTGCCAACTTTAATACCCATCACCCATCTAGCCTGCCCCCACCAATCTCCCTCCAATAACCCTCAGTTTGTTCTCTATCATTAAGAGTCTCTTATGGCTTGTTTTCTTCTTACCCCCCCCCCCCATATGTCCATCTGTTTTGTTTCTTAAATTCCACAAATGAGTGAGCTCATATGGTATTTGTCTTTCTCTGACTGACTTATTTCACTTAGCATACTACATTCTAGCTCCATACACATCATTGCAAATTGCAAAATTTCATTCTTTTTTGATAGCTGAATAATATTCCATTTCTCTCTCTCTCTTTATCTATATATCTATATATCTATATCATCTATAATTCTATCTTTATCCACTCATCAGTTGATGGACATTTGGACTCTCTCCAGAGTTTGGCTATTGTTATTAATGCTGCTGTAAACACTTGGATGCATATACCCCTTTGAATCTGTATTTCTTTATCCTGTGGGTAAATATCTAGTTGTGATTTCTGGGTCATAAGGTAGTTCTATTTTTAACTTCTTGAGGAACCTCCAAACTGTTCTCCATAGTGACTGCACCAGTTTGTATTCCCACCAACAGTGCAAGAGCATTCTCCTTTCTCCACATCTTCACCAACACTTGTTGTCTCTTGTGTTTTTAATTTTAGCCATTCTGAAAGGTGTGAGATGATGTATTATCATGGTTTTGATTTGCATTTCTCTGATGATAAGGGGTGTTGAGTATCTCTTCATGTGTCTGTAAGCCATTGGGATGTCTTGTTTGGAAAAGTGTCTATTCATATCTTCTTCCCATTTCATAACTGGATTATTTGGCTTTTGGGTGTTGAGTTTGAGAAGTTCTTTATAGATTTTGAATACCAGTCCTTTATCAGATAAGACATTTGCAAATATCTTCTCCCATTCCGTAGGCTGCCTTCTGGTTTTGTTGATTTTTTCCTTCCTTGTGCAGAAGCTTTTTATCTTGATGAAGTCCCAATAGTTCATTTTCACTTTTGTTTCCCTTGCTCCAGTGACATGTCTAATAAGAATTTGAGCTTGTGTCATCACGTTTGTTACATTCTTGTGGTTACAACCAGTTACTAAATTTGTCCAGATTTGATGGGAATCATGTCAGAAAACTTGCATACATATTTTAAGACTTCCACACAAACTAAGACTTGTTATTGCACAAGTAGGATGACTTGGTTCTTTTTTTTTTTTTTTTTTAAGATTTTATTTATTTGTCAGAGAGAGGGAGGGAGAGTACAAGCAGGTAGAGTGACAGGCAGAGGGAGAGGGAGAGAGAGAAGCAGTCTCCCTGCTGAGCAAGGAGCCTGATGCAGGAGTCAATCCCAGGACCTGGGGTTATGATCTGAGCCAAAGGCACATGCTTAACTGATTGAACCATCCAGGCATCTGGGAGGATTTGGTTTTTAACAAACAACATTCTCCTTGCTAAAGCTTTAGTAAAAAGTTATGAAAATTTACAAGTTTTGTTATTTTATCATTTTATCAGGTTGATAATTTTTATTTGCTTAGGTATAGTTATAAATCAGCTGAGAAGTCATATAGCAAATTCATTTTTGTTATTGTAATCTAATTTAGAATATGCTGAGAGAGTGCATTATTTAAATAAATATTTCAGTAAATTATTTTTAATGGGAAAAATAGAGTGAGTTTACTTATATAGGATTTTCTTGGAGCTAATCATATATGTAATTGCACTTCTGAACATCAGTTGTAATTTGGTACTCTAATACCAAAGTCTGGTCTTGATTTTTAAGTCTGGTCTTGAACTTTAAGTTTAAATTAAACAGGGAAAATGAGAAGGAAATATGGGACATTATTTTATGATGGATAAGGGATAACCTACAGAGATCTTATGTATTTAGCTGTAGTAAGTTCATG
The DNA here is from genome assembly GCA_004024625.1 of Mellivora capensis. Lineage (NCBI taxonomy): Eukaryota > Metazoa > Chordata > Mammalia > Carnivora > Mustelidae > Mellivora > Mellivora capensis. The sequence continues at coordinate 105,080 of PISX010004849.1, read as the reverse complement.
TCAACAGAAGCTTAGAGAATTGCTTCCAATTTTGATAGGAAAATAAAAGGATAAATCATAATATCATATAGTATCTGAGCTGAATTAGGACTTGAAAGTTTTTTTAGTTCAAACTTTTAACCTTTTTTTGGTGTCTTGAGAGATTATGTATGTAGACTTTTCTATTTTCTCTTTTTTCTTTAAAGAAAGGCAGACTGTCATGGCAGTGCCTCATTTGGATGTGTCTAGAGTCTTGGAAGCTTGACCCTCTGTTCTCTTATAAATGGACCTTGAGAGCTTGTTTGGAGGTTCTAGCAGGGGAGAGCAGCTACTTGTATACTCCTGACTGAAGATTGGTCCTCTCCTCTATTGGGAAAGGTCGTCCTCTTTGACCTCACATGAAGCTTCTGGAGGGACACACATGGAGCAGTGAGGGAGGAAGGGGACACCTGCCTAGCCAGCCAGATCAGCTGAATCAACCATAGTGATCAATGGGTGACAGACGTTGCAGCCAGATTGCCCTCACATCCTAGACTTTTAATATACATAATCTAGGTGCAGAAATTTTGCAGTTTTCTTGTCTGTAATGGTCAAAATAGCTGGATAAGGTAAAACTCTAGAAAGAGTAAAACGATCAGTGGTTGTCAAGGATTCAGTGGGAGGAATGAGGGATGAATCATGAAGCATAGGGGATTTTTAGGACAGTGAAATAATTCTATATAATAGTATAGTTCTGAATATAAAATGTTACACATCTGTCCAAATCCATAAAAGTATATAGCACAAAGAATTAACTTTAATGTGTACTACTATAGACTGTATTGTGTCCTTCCCCATCAAGTTCATATGTTGAGGCCCAAACCACCAATATGCCTACACATATAGAGAGAGCCTTTAGGACATAATTAAGGTCAAATGGGGTGACAAGGGTGGTGCCATATTCCAGTAGGATTGGTGGCACTATAAGAAGAAGAAATAAGAAGAGGAAAAGAGAGCCATCTCTCTGTGTACACACTAAGGAGAACCATGTGAGGACACAGCAAGGTGATGGCCATTTGCAAGACAGAAAGTGAGCTCTCATCAGAACCTGAACACTGCAAGAAACTTGACCTTTGACCCTCTAGTGTCCCAAACTGTGAGATAATAAATTTCTGTTGTTTGAGCCACGCAGTCTATGGTAATTTGTTATGGTGGTCATAGCAGACCAATACAGGATTTGGTACAAGAAGTGGGCTGCTACTATAACAAATACCTAAAACTATGGAGGCAGCCTTGAAACTGGGTAATGGGTAAGAGCTGGAAGAGTTTTGATGTGCATGCTAGAAAAAGCCTAGAATGTCATGAAGGGAGCATTGGTAGAAAAATATAGAAATTAAGTGGTGAGAGCTTAGGAAAAACAGGAGAGCTAGACAGAAAGACTCTATTATCTTAGGGAATACATATATCATCATGAACAGAATATTTGCAGGAATATGTATGTTAAAGGCCACTGGTGGAATGAGGAACATATCATTGGAAACTGGAGGAAAGGTAATACTTATTATAAAATGGCAAAGAACTTGCCTGAATTGTACTGTTTTGTATTTAACTGAGATCTTTTCTTTTTTGTTTTAATTCAGTTTTTTGTTTAAAATTTAGTTAACATATATGGCAAAATTGGTTTCAGGTGTAGAATTTAGTGGTTCATCACTTACATATAATAGCCAGTGCTCATCACAACAAGTGCCCTCCTTAATACCCATCACACATTTAGCCCATCCCCTGCTCATCTCCCTTCATCAACCCTCAGTTTGTTCTCTACAATTAAGAATCCCTTATAGTTGAGGAGATTTTTATTATATTTTATTTGAGAAAGAGAAAGCAAGAGAGTGGGTGCAAGCAAGGGGGGGAGTAGAAGGGGAGGGAGGGGCCAAGCAGACCCTGTGCTGAGTGAGGTGCCCAGTGTGGGGCTTGATCCTAGGATCCTGAGATCATGACCTGAGCCCAAACCACAAGTCAAACACTTAACTGACTGAGGCACTAGGCACCTCTCTAGCTGAGGAAATTTCTAGGCAAAGTGTTGAAGGAGTGGCTTGGTTTCTCCTTTATTGCTTAGAGAAAATTTTGAGAAGACAGAGGTAAATCAAAGAAATTGTTAAGGAAAAAGGAACCAGAATTAGGAGATCAGGAAAATGTTTAGCATATCCCTATTGCAAAAAATGAGAAAGTATACTTTGAAGAGAACATGGAAGGTGTGGCTGAACAGCCATTTGATAAGGAGATTAATATGGGTGTGAACCATAGATCAAACATCGAGTCATCTCCATAGAAGCCAGGAATAGAGATGGAATTATACTAACAGAGACACTGCCAGTTTGGACCAAAGAGAACAGGATGGGAATAGAACTAATCAGCTGCCCTATTCTTCAAAGTAAGGGAAGACTGACCCCAAAGGTGATTGGGATCATCAGGGCTGCCTCCTTGGTACCAAAAGCTACCTTGAGCCTTGGAGATAATTTTTTTTAACATTATTTAGAAGGCTAGGGGATCTTAGGAAAGAATGAAGACCCTGACAAGAACATCTAGCTATATCACAAATGTATGATATATACTCACTGAGGAGGATGGGGAAAAGAACCTAGTATCTTTGGAGGTGACTCAAGTCTGTAAGACTGAAGACAAAGGAATAGTACATAACATGGTACTGAAGTTGATGAAGTTGTTTCCCAAAGGAGTGCAGATTAACAATTCTGATACTGCTATCCATGCATATGGGATTAGAACAATTAAGTAAATAGATGGCAGATGGCAGAGCCAAGTTTCTCAATATTGGAACAGGAATTTGTAAATAAGCAAGAGAAGGAAGTGAGAAGGAACCATATGAAATGGATTAGAGTTGGAAATACCAGTTGAACTTATGTTTCACTTTTTGCTATGTCAGATAAGATGACATAAAAACTATATTACAGGAGCACAGAACACATCTAGTAACCAAATCTTGGTTTGTAATACTATTTTCTGATTAAATGGGTAAAGGTTTCTTGGAGAAATGACTAATTCTCTGATTGCAACAAGAGATATAAGAGATGAGTCTAGAACAACTTGTAGTGTCAGAAAGTAGGGAAGCATTCAGAAGAATAAAAAAGAAAGAAGGAAGGAAAAGAAATAGAGAAAGAGAAAGGAAGAAAGAAAGGAAAGGAAGGAAGGAAGGAAGAAAGAAAGGAAGGGAAAGGGAAGAGGGAAAGAAAGGAACAAAGACCCCACACATTGACTGGTGTATATCAAAGTTGTCCAGGAGCCAACTGAAAGAATACCCAAGGGCCAAAGCTGAAAAATTTGAGCAAGAAAATAAATAATGTAGTATTGGGTTATAAACCTGATGTATAAAACAAATATCCATGTGTTAATGTTGATATAAATAAAGGATTCAATAAATTAATAAATGAAAAAGAGAGAAATCTCTGAATGATGAAGGATTCCAAATAAACTACTACAAGTACTCAACCCTCAGGAAGGGGGATCAAAATTTCCCACTCCTTGGGTTTAGGCTGCACATGGTGACTTACTTCCAAAAGTATACACTAGGGAAATGCAGAGAAAGAGTAACTTTACAGGGGAGAAACCTGACAAACACAACCTTAATCAGGCGACCAAGGCTGATATTGATAACCATAAAGCATGTTGTTAAAATGTACCCTTGATATAATAGGATAATGGCACTTACCTCTGTGGTCTTCCTTTGAATAACCGGTAAGTCCAGACTATCCCCCTGATTTTATTGAGATATAATTGATATGTAACCTTACATAAGTTTAAGGTATACAATATAATGATTATATATACATTTATATATAATGATTTAATATATATTATAAATGAATATATATGTATATATAATTTTATATGTGTGTGAAATATATATTCATATATCATATATATGATTATATATACATGGTGAATGATTCTTATAGTGAATTTAGTTAACATCTATTACCTGACATAATTAACAAATACTTTTTTCTTGGCATGAGAACTTTAAGATCTTCTTAAATTCCCATAACTTGTCTTATCACAGGACAAACATGAGACAAATTCCAATAGCAAGATATCCTACAAAATACCTGACCAGTATTTTTCAAAAATGTCAGATCATCAAAAACAAGGAAAGTCTGAGAAAATGTCACAGCTGAGGGGAGCCTAAAGAGGTATTACTAAATTTAATATGGTATCTTTAATACACTCCTAGAATATAAAAAGGACATTAGGTATAAACTGAGTAAACTATGGAATTTAATAATATACCAATGTTGGGTCACTAAGTATAATAAATGTATCATCAAGTAAACCAGGTAACTGATGGAGTTCTTTTTCATTTGCACATTCTACACAGACTTAATATTAAACTAAAAATCTGATGAAACCTGGACTGTTAGTCAAATTTCATGTTTCCTAGATGATATAGTGATGAAAATATTTGCAAATATTTTGATGAATATATTTTTCTCTTTTGCTCAGCTTTTTGGCATTGCAGAGTCATAGCTTGTGTATACTGTAGGAATTATCCCTTTTCTCTTATCCCTTTCTCTAGATGGGTTCTCTTCTTTTTATGATGTCCACAGAATTCTTTTATTAGCCAAAATTCTAAGGCTTTCTTCTTGTTGAGCCTCCTTTGCAAATATTCTCAAATTTCAATTCTGGCTAATCCTAACTGGGACAGATGTTCTCATTGGATAGGATGAATCAGGATTGGGCACAGACCCTACAGTGCCCTTTCTCTCTGCCAGGAGATCAACAGAGAATCTCTGAACTCTCATTTGCTATACTCAGAACTAAAACCTTGTGATACTATTAACACCTTAAAAATGGTGTAACCTGGGAAGAAAACAAACAACTAAAACTAACTAGCAATGGCCTGAGGGAAAACTAAAGGGGAAATGTGGTTTTTATACTGGTTTCCATTGAAGCAGGGGAGATGCTGGAGAAGTCTGCTTACATTCTTTGTTCCTTAGGCTACTCATATGCTAAGTAGAGGCACCCATAAACATCACAGGTAGTACTGTGAAATAATGTCTTAGGAGTTGCATTATGGGATGACACTTGTGAGCTAGTATTTATGAGAAAATAAAAAAAAAATTAAGATAGTGTGCATGAGAATATTTGAGAAATGTCTGTAGTTCTAGAAGAGGAAAACAGCATGTATTTTGTTAGGAGCCCCTGATTATATAATTGATAGCAATATAGACATTCCCCATCAGAAAGGAGACTTGCTGGACTTGATGACATTCTGCTAGGTTCCTTGGACAGGATTTGACAGGTTTGCAACATTAAAATATGCTCATTTGCATCTTCCTTAGGAACATCTGGAGAGGGAAAAAAAGTGGCCTTAGAAAGCTGTTCAGCTCCCAAAACACTGAGGCTGAGCAAACATTCCAGCTTTCCCTCGCTGGCCATCACTCACACCCAATGTATTTATTCTTTTTCTCCGACAAGAGAGCAACATTTGGAATAGCTCAAGCTGCTGAGTTAATCATTGAGACACCATGGGGATGTTTTAAGCTGTGAGCCTACCCTCCTCGTATGATTTGGAATCAACACAACCACCAGGCTGAGTAAGGCAAGTACTGCAGCTTGTTTGTTGCAGGGGAATCAGATGTACTACCTTTCAAATCTCCCATCTCTGTTTAAAGCATTAATGCCAATGGTGGGAACTTGCCAGTATTTCAATGAGTCATTGGGTTTAACTTATCATTGACTCCAAAAGATTTTTACCTAACATGGGTGCATGCTTTTTCTCTTTTATTGTGAAATTCTAGTCTTTTTCCAAGTACACTGGGATTCAGAAGCTGGATTTTACCTTGTCATTCTTGAGGTGGTAGGACCTTCTGAAGTCACTCTCTAAAACCACAACTCCCTTCCTCTTTCCCAACACCTACCTCAGTGCACTAAAACCAGTCACATGTGGGATGCCTGGGTGGCTTAGTCATTTGAGCGGCCAGCTGTTCATTTTGGCTCAGGTCTTGATCTTAAGGTTCTGAGATCATGCTCCAGCATCTCACTCAGCAGGAAGTCTGCTTGAAGATTCTTTCTCTCCCTCTGCTCATCAGCCCACTCATGTGCTCTCTCTCTCAAATAAATAAATAAATATTTTTAAAAACCCACCAAAAATAGTCACACTTTACAACCAAAGAAATATTACCTACCGCCCCCTTCTCTTGGTCCTAAGTGAAGCTAGGGTTGGAGGTCTGATATTCAAGGGATGGTTCCTTATCTTGTTTTTAGGAGATGAATGTGTATCTTTGCTTTGCTCCATGGCAGCAGTTATTATAGAACTTACTACACATTTATATTCAGCTAGAAAGTCAAATTCAAATATAAGGTATGAGTAGGTGGTAAAACATTGCCCAGAACATGACTTAAAAGTCCGGAAAGACTGTCTAGTTGGGGAAAATCAGTAAGATGCTGATTGTCCTAGGTTGGCTCATGAGTTATTGGAACTCTACCAAGAAGTTAAGAAATACATTGAAATCAAGATATGTCTAGGAAAATATACTTCACATACTATGCTTGAAGGATATATAAATGTGACACTTTCCATTTTAGCTTGTAAAACACAGTTGTAATAATAATAATAATGATTGGGGCCCATGCCTTGGACAAACTGCCATTTATCATGGTGAAGCCAATGGGGAATTAGTCATGGAAACTGATATGAAAAATTTTAAAAGTTCTCTACAGACTTCCGACAGTATAGCTGAAGTCAGAGTTTGGAGGGGGGCTTTAGTTATCTGGGTAGTTGCTTTGGACTTTCACTTTATTCCCTAAGGACCAAAGAGTCAATCTGTATTTCTACCAACAGTTGATGGTCAGAAAAACCAAAATACCTGGAATGCCAATTGGAAAAAGACAATTTCTACCTTTTCTTACAAGGAGGCAATAATATTGTAAAGAATTCTTTGAAGTGTTTTAGGAAAATCTCAAAATCATTTTTCTTTTTTCCTATTTATCTGATACTTTGTCTTAAATTTCTCCTATTGAGGCACTGTTGTTTAATACACTGGAATTAAAGTGTTAGAACAAATAATGCCTTGCCAGCTTTTTGCTGTTAAAAATGGTTTCCCTGTTTTGGTTCATCTAAGTTAACTGAAAAGGTCCTCACCTAATCATGTCCTCTTGTCATTGAAAGGCAGAAAAAGAACTAACACAGCAGAGAACACTATTTTCAAAATCAATCCTTCATATTTAAAAGAGAGATCCATTCTCTCCAGGAGGTGCGAACATAGTCATTAGAACCGAGACCTCCATCTTCTCAAGTGCCCTTCCATTTTTTCATACTGAGAGGAGCTTTCAGGTGCCTGCTGGGCTAACTAAAATAGATGGCTTTTTTCCTTTAATGGGGTTCAGTTTGATTTTCTGTCATTGTGGTCAATGACACAAGACCTGTTCCACTGTCTGAATGCTAGAAGAACATCATTTTCCCTCACATCATTTGAGCTGCTTTATTTCCACACACCTGTCAGCTCAATGTCCTTTTTTGGGGGTATTCTTTGATCCGGGCCCTAACATTTCACAATTTCCCAAGAATTTAATGTACATAGGTCCACTGGATAAAGCTACTTCTCACTTCTGAAACTTTTCTGGGCTGTAAAGGAAAATAGTGAGTCTTTGAGCTGTCTTTTTAAATTTAATTTTAGTTTTTAAATTTCTTTTCAGCGTAACAGTATTCATTGTTTTTGCACCACACCCAGTGCTCCATGCAATACGTGTCCTCCTTAATAACCACCACCTACCACCTGGCTCCTCCAACCTCCCACCCTACGCCCCTTCAAAACCCCCAGGTTGTTTTTCAGAGTCCATAGTCTCTCATGGTTCACCTCCCCTTCCAATTTCCCTCAACTCCCTTCTCCTCTCCATCTCCCCATGTCCTCCATGTTATTTGTTATGCTCCACAAATAAGTGAAACCATATGATAATTGACTCTCTCTGCTTGACTTATTTCACTCAGCATAATCTCTTCCAGTCTTGTCCATGTTGATACAAAAGTTGGGTATTCATCCTTTCTGATGGAGGCATAATACTCCATAGTGTATATGGACCACATCTTCCTTATCCATTCATCCGTTGAAGGGCATCTTGGTTCTTTCCACAGTTCAGCGACCATGGCCATTGCTGCTATAAACATTGGGGTACAGATGGCCCTTCTTTTCACCACATCTCTATCTGTGGGGTAAATACCCAGTAGCACAATTGCAGGGTCATAGGGAAGCTCTATTTTTAATTTCTTGAGGAATCCACACTGTTCTCCAAAGAGGCTGCACCAACTTGCATTCCCACCAACAGTGTAAGAGGGTTCCCCTTTCTCCACATCCTCTCCAACACACGTTGTTTCCTGTCTTGCTAATTTTGGCCATTCTAACTGGTGTGAGGTGGTATCTCATTGTGGTTTTAATTTGAGTCTCCCTGATGGCTAGTGATGATGAACATTTTTTTCATGTGTCTCATAGCCATTTGTATGGCTTCATTGGAGAAGTGTCTGTTCATATCTTCTGACCATTTTTTGATATGATTATCTGTTTTTTGTGTGTTGAGTTTGAGAAGTTCTTTATAGATCCTGCATATTAGCCTTTTGTCTGTACTGTCATTTGAAAATGTCTTCTTCCATTCGGTGGGTTGCCTCTTTGTTTTGTTGACTGTTTCCTTTGGTGTGCAGAAGATTTTGATCTTGATGAAGTCCCAAAAGTTCATTTCGCTTTTGTTTCCTTTGTCTTTGGAGACATATCTTGAAAGAAGTTGCTGTGGCTGATATCAAAGAGGTTACTGCCTATGTTCTCCTCTAGGATTCTGATGGATTCCTGTCTCAAGTTGAGGTCCTTTATCCATTTTGAGTTTATCTTTGTGTATGGTAAGAGAATGGTCGGGTTTCATTCTTCTACATATAGCTGTCCAATTTTCCCAGCACCATTTATTGAAGAGACTTTTTTCCACTGTATATTTTTTCCCGCTTTGTCGAAGATTATTTGACCATAGAGTTGAGGGTCCATATCTGGGCTCTCTACTCTGTTCCATTGGTCTATGTGTCTGTTTTTATGCCAGTACCATGCTGTCTTGGTGATCATGGCTTTGTAGTAAAGCTTGAAATCAGGTAACGTGAAGCCACCAGTTTCATTTTTGTTTTCAACATTTCCTTAGCAATTCGGGGTCTCTTCTGATTCCATACAAATTTTAGGATTATTCACTCCAGCTCTTTGAAAAATAACAGTGGAATTTTGATCGGAATGGCATTAAAAGAATAAATTGCTCTAGGTAGTATATACATTTTTACAATGTTTATTCTTCTGATCCAAGAACATGGAATGGTCTTCCATCTTTTTATGTCTTCTTCAATTTCTTTCATGAGTGTTCTGTAGTTCCTCGAGTACAGATCCTTTACCTCTTTGGTTAGGTTTATTCCCAGGTATCCTATGGTTCTTGGTGCTATAGTAAATGGAATTGATTCTCTAATTTCCCTTTCTGTATTTTCATTGTTAGTGTATAAGAAAGCCACTGACTTTTGTACATTGACTTCGTATCCTGCCACGTTACTGAATTGCTGTATGAGTTCTAGTAGTTTGGGGGTGGAGTCTTTTGGGTTTTCCCTATAAAGTATCATGTCATCTGCGAAGAGAGAGAGTTTGACTCTTCATTGCCAATTTGGATACCTTTTATTTTTCTTTGTTTTCTGATTACTGTTGCTAGGACTTCTAATACGATGTTGAACAAGAGTGGTGAGAGTGGGCATCCTTGTCGTGTTTCTGATCTCAACGGGAAGGCTGTGAGCTTCTTCCCATTGAGGTTGATGTTTGCTGTGGGTCTTCCATAGATAGATTTTATGAAGTTCAGAAATGTTCCCTCTATCCCTATACTTTGAAGCGTCTTAAACAGGAACAGATGCTGGATTTTGTCAAATGCTTTCCCTGCATCAATTGTGAGGACCATGTGGTTCTTCTCTCTTCTCTTATTGATTTGTTCTATCACAATGATTGATTTGCAAATGTTGAACCATCCTCGTAACACAGGGATGAATCCCACCTGGTCATGGTGGATAATCTTTTTACTGTGCTGTTGGATCCCGTTTGCTAGGATCTTGTTGAGAATCTTAGCATCCATATTCATTAGTGATATTGGTCTGAAATTCTCCTTTCTGGTGGGGTCTTTGCCTGGTTTGGATATCAGGGTAATACTGGCTTCATAGAAAGAGTCTGGAAGTTTTCCTTCTGCTTTAATTTTTTGAAACAGCTTCAGGAGAATAGGTGTTATAGGTGTTATTTCTTCTTTAAAAGTTTGATAGAATTCCCCAGGGAATCCATCAGGTCCTGGGCTCTTGTTTTTTGGGAGGTTTTTGATCACTGCTTCAATCTCGTTACTAGATATCGGTCTATTCAGGTTGTCAATTTCTTCCTGGTTCAATTTTGGGAGTTTTTATTTTTCTAGGAATTCATCCATTTCATCTAGGTTGCTTAACTTATTGGCATATAACTGTTGATAATAGCTTCTGATGATTGTTTCTACTTCCTTGGTGTTAGTTGTGATCTCTCCCTTTTCATTCATAATTTTATTAATTTGAGCTTTCTCTCTTTTCTTTTGGATTAGTGTGGCCAATGGTTTATCGATCTTATGGATTCTTAAAAAAAAACAGCTTCTAGTTTTTTTGATACGTTCTACTGTATCTCTAGTTTCTACCTCATGGATCTGTGCTCTAATCTTGATTATTTCCATTCTTGTGTGTGGAGTTGGTTTAATTTGTTGTTGATTCTCCAGTTCTTTAAGGTGTAGAGACAGCTGTTGTATTCTGGATTTTTCAATTTTTTGGAGGGAGGCTTGGATGGCTGTGTATTTCCCCCTTAGGACCGCCTTTGCTGTATCCCATAGGTTTTGGACCGACGTGTCTTCATTCTCATTGGTTTCCATGAATTGTTTAAGTTGTTTTTGATCTCCTGGTTGATCCAAGCATTCTTAAGTAAGGTGGTCTTTAGCTTCCAGGTGTTTGAGTTCCTTCAAAACTTTTCCTTGTTGTTGAGCTCCAGTTTCAAAGCATTGTGATCTGAGAATATGCAGGGAATAATCTCAGTCTTTTGGTATCAGATGAGTGCTGATTTGTGACCCAGTATGTGGAGTATTCTGGAAAAGGTTCCATGTACACTTGAGAAGAATGAGTATTCTGTTGTCTTAGGGCGGAATGTTCTGTATATATCTATGAGGTCCATCTGGTCCAAAGTGTCATTCAATGCTTTTGTTTCTTTATTGATTTTCTGCATGGATGATCTGTCTATTACTGAGAGAGGCGTGTTAAGATCTCCTACTATCAGTGTATTGATATCAATATGACTCTTTATCTTGATTAATAGTTTTCTTATGTAATTGGCTGCTCCCATATTGGGGGCATAGATATTTACAATTGTTAGATCATCTTGGTGGATAGTCCCTTTAAGGATGATGTAGTGTCCTTCTGTATCTCTGACTACAGTCTTTAGTTTAAAATCTCATTTATCTGATATGAGAATCGCTACCCTGGCCTTCTTTTGAGGCCCATTGGCATGAAAGATATTTCTCCATCCCTTCACTTTCAATCTGGGTGTATCCTTAGGTTCGAAATGGGTTTCCTGTAGACACCATATGGATGGGTCCTGTTGTTTTATCCAATCTGCAACCCTGTGTCATTTTATGGTTGCATTTAGGCCATTCACATTGAGAGTGATTATTGATAGATACGTTTTTATTGACATTGTGTTACCATTGAAGTCTTTCTTTCTGTAGATTGTCTCTATATTTCTGTTCAATGATATTCTTAGGATTTTTCCTCTTTTATAGAACCCCCCTTAATATTTTTTGTAGTGTCGGCTTGGTGGTTGCATACTCTATTAAGCCTTGCCGGTCTTGGAAACTCTTTATCTCTCCATCCATTTTGAATGTCAGTCTTGCTGGATAAAATATTCTTGCCTGCATGTTTTTCTCATTTAGTGCCCTGAATATATCTTGCCAGCTATTTCTGGCTTGCCAGGTTGCTGTGGACAGGTCTGACGTTATTCTGATGGGCTTTCCTCTGTACGTAAGGAGCTTCTTTGTCCTAGCTGCCTTCAAGAGAGTTTCTCTAGAATTATAATTCCTCATTCTTAATATCAGGTGTCTCAAGGTGTTTCGAGAATCTAAAATCTTGGGGGGAGACTGTTCTGCCTCTAGTACATGAACGCTGTTTCCTTTTGTGATATTCGGAAAGTTTTCATGAAGAATGTGTTCCACAATATCTTCTAGCCTTCTTTCTTTCTCCTCCCCTTCAGGGATTCCAATAATTTTGATGTTGGAATGTTTCATGGCATCATTTATTTCCCTGATTCTGTTTTCGTGGTTTCTAAGCTGTTTGTTCCAGGCTTCCTCCTGATCCTTTCTCTCTATCTGTTTGTGCTCCAGATCACTAATTCAATCTTCTATCTCAGTTACCCTAGCTTTTAGAGAATTTAGATTAGATTGGAACTCATTGAGAGCCTTGTGAACATCATCCCTGGTGGCTTTCAGTTCTGCCATAATATTGTGAACATCATCCCTGGTGGCTTTCAGTTCTGCCCTAATCAATTCTGTTTGGTCATCCATGGCTTTCTCCAACCTAGATATTGCCTGGATAATTGTTAGCCTGAATTCCCTTTCTGACATAATGTTTATGTCGGTAGCCATTATCTCTGTTGCAGAGGTCTCATCCTCTGAATTTTTCTTCTGCTGGGCATTCCTCCTCCTAGTCACTTTGGTGAGAGATGGCTGAACTGTTGTAGCTGGATGTATTGACCTTGGTGCAGTGAAGGTGCACCCTGGAATGCTTCTGAGCAATCAAGAGTCCCCACCCAAACGAAAGAAAAAAAGAAAGAGAGAAAGAAGAAAATAAGAGAGAGAGAGAGAGAGAGACAGGATAAAGAAAGAAGGATAAAAGAGAAGTCTCAGCCCAAATGGGCCCAAGGTAAGGTTTGTGAAGTATACAACCAAAAACAGACAAAAAAAAAGACTGATAAAAGTATATGACAAGAGAAGAAAAAAAATATACATATATATGTAGAAGCAAAACAAAGAAACAGACAGAGAAACAAACAAACAAAAAAAAGAATCTCGTCAAAAAGAACCCTAAGTATAAGATTTATATACTACCAGGACAAACACAAATATACAGAAATATTGGCAGGAGGAAACGATGGGAGAGTGGTTGTAAATTCTCAGTGTGGGCGAGGAAATTTATTTTGATTCTTTCTGGATGTATCTTGATATCTTTTTTAAAGGACATGACTTTCCTAAGATAACAGGGGATTAATAATTGGTTTACCTATAGGGGTAGCACTGATTGGGGAAAGGGGATTAACTTGAAGTTTAACTCTATATGAATATTAGCAAATAAAAATAAAGAAAAGAATGATCTAAACTGAACTAAAGTAACATTTAAAAAAATTTAAAAAATAGAAAAGCAAAAGAAAAACATGGGTATATGTATCAAAAAGTTCAGGTTAAAAGGTTATTATGGAATTTGATGTACTGGACATCTCACTGTGATGGTAAATAGGCTAAAAAAATCTATATAAAAATAAAAAAGATTAAAAAAATTAAAAAATGAACCAGAATAGTGGGAATGAATTAAAAATTAAACGTTGTATCTATGAAGTAGTAGTGATTGTTCTTCTCTGTTTTGGTCCCCCCCCCCCCCCCCCCCCCGTTGGCGTTCTGGGGGAGGGGCCTGCCACGTGGGTTTTCAGGCAGTGCTTCCTGAGTTAAGTCCTCCCTCATGGGGGTGGGCTCTGAGGAAGTCGGCCCTTCAGGCTTTTTTTTGGAGCTTCAGGCTCCAAAACCTTTTTAAGGTTTTTATGTCTGTTCGTTTGTTTTCTTTCCCCTTGGCAGCTCCCAATGGTTCTTGGAGGTTTAGAGGAAAGCAAACTGCACCCAGACCTCCCTCCCAGAGAGAAGCCCCAGTCTGTTCCCCTCTGGGTGCTGCAGAGCAGGTTCCCAGCCTCAGTCTCTGGGGACACCTGTGTGTCCTGCTTGTACTCAAAGCCACAACAGCGGCAGCTGTCTGGGCAGCTCCAGACCACCAGAGAGGTTCCAAGCAGCGATCGCACCCTGAGATTTTCCCGCTGGCCCGGGCTGGGAGCACTCAGACTTTCCGGGTCCGAGAGCGCTGGGCTGGCGCCGCCGCGCGCCTCTCTCAGGGGAGGGGTGGATCCCGTCTCAGGCTCCGCTAGCACAGCGTGGCACACATGTGGGGACTGCAAAAAGGCTGTTTCTGCAGCGTGAGGATCCCAGCCCCTCCTGCATGCCAAGCGCCTTAGGAGGTCTCCTCGCAGCTCAGGGACCAAGACCTGGTTTCTCCGCTGCACTCTCTCTGGCTCAGTGCCAGGAGTGTCTGTCCTCAGTGGGGGACTTAAGCCCCTGTCCCTAACTGTTCCAATTCCCACAATTCCCCCCTGTGATCCTTTGCTCTTTTTGAGTGCTTTCTACTAGACTACAAGTTAATGCTGGTCCCCAGATGCAGGAGGCTCTCGTATTGGGGTATTACTTTCCAATGGGTCTCTTCTGGTGGCTCCCTCCCCCTTTTGTTTATCTTCTGATACCAGTCTGGCGTTCCCACTCCGCTTTACCTGTCCACTGGCGTCTTCTGCCCCCGTGGAGATCCAGACGTGTAGAATTCTGATCTCAGGCTGATTTCATGGGTGATCAGAGTTCCTTGGTAGGTAATCAGCTCACTTTAGGAGACAGGTTGAAATGGTGCCTCCTCCTAGTTCCCCGCCATCTTGTCCACCCCCTAGTATAGACATTTTAACAATGTTTATTTTTCCAATCCAAGAGCATGGAATCATCTTCCATCTTTTTGTGTCTTCTTTCATGAGTGTTCTGTAGTTCCTCAAGTAAAGACCCATAGCAAATATCATCCTCAATGGGAAGAAGCTCACAGCCTTCCCGTTGAGATCAGGAACACGACAAGGATGCCCACTCTCACCACTCTTGTTCAACATAGTATTAGAAGTCCTAGCAATAGCAATCAGACAACAAAGAGAAATAAAAGGTATCCAAATTGGCAAGGAAGAAGTCAAACTCTCTCTCTTTGCAGATGACATGATTCTTTATATGGAAAACCCAAAAGACTCCACCCCCAAACTACTAGAACTCATACAGCAATTCAGTAACATGGCAGGATACGAAGTCAATGTACAGAAATCAGTGGCTTTCTTATATACTAACAATGAAAATACAGAAAGGGAAATTAGAGAATCAATTCCACTTACTATAGCACCAAGAACCATAAGATACCTGGGAATAAACCTAACCAAAGAGGTAAAGGATCTGAGCTGTCTTTTCTGCTTTATGTTTGATCTCTGAAACAAGGAAGGAGCATCATTCTCCTCCAATCCCTTCCATTGGAATTTGTACAAGGCTTAGCTGTAAAATGGTGTAAGGGACTTGCTCCCCACTGTGTCCACACTGAATATTGGAATGGGTTGTTTATTCTTCCATCTCAAGAGGAAAACTGCTTGACCCCCAGATCTCAGACAACACAAACCATCCTAACAATGATCCTTAAGATATCCTTTGTACCAGCTGTGTATTATCAGACTCAAATCTTGGGCTAACCAAGGCAAAGATATCAAGATAGCCTGTACCCTAAACAACTAAAATAACACTCACAAAATCATGGCTGTTAAGTCACAACATCCTGAGTAATGAGCACTTAGAATGTACTAGGTATGGAGCAGAGTGCTTTACATTTTTTGATTCCATCAAACTCTAGCAATAAAACTAGAAGCAGGCATGTTTTCTTTGTTGTTTTGTTTTTATTGTGTTATGTTAATCACCAGAAAATACTTCATTAGTTTTTGATGCAGTGTTCCAAGATTCATTGTTTATGTGTAACACATGCTCTGTGCAATATGTGCCTTCCTTAATATCCACCACCAGGCTCACCCATCCTCCTCCCTCCCTCCCCTCTAAAACTCTCATTTTGTTTCTCAGAGACTGGGGGAGACAAACCATGAGAAGTAGTCATGGCTTAACCCTGTTTTGCATATGAGAATACTGAGGCCCAGGGTGGGGAAGTATTTTCCTAAAGTCACCAGTAGATTTTAAACTCAGATTTTCTGTCTCCAAAGCAAAAGCCCTGAATTTCTACCCCATGCCAAACCCCTTCCTCCTCTACCCGTCCTAAAGTTATTAATGAGTCCACATTGGAAGTAGAGAGAGTATGCTATTTAGATTTTGATCATTTTATACCTCTTGTTTGGTTTTATGAAGGGATGAAGGAGAAGAGAAAATAGAACAACAACCACTTTCTCAAGAACCTCTAGAAAGCACATGAAAATGCATTTCCCCTATAAAGTTCACTGAGCAAATGTTCAAATATTCTCTGGGACTATTCGACTTTGACTTATGGAAGGAAAGAGGATCTCTTTACTAAGTAAGTCTTTAGTATTCTCAGCATTGGGATAAAGTTTACAGGCTTTGTGTCACAACAGTGTCAAGAGTGTGGGAACATCATCTCTGTGTGTCTCCCTCATGTCTCTTTTGTGGGTGTACACTCCTGATGGAGAGGTGCAGCAGAAATATCTGCTCTTTAAATGGCTCTGAGTAATGTTGTCAAGAAGTACAGTTACATTATTTAAAGACCTTTTAAAAGAGAACCCTCCCCCCTTCTAGCACACTCTTGGCTGATAATCCCTATTGAACAATCTGCTGCTATATTTCTTGGAGACATTATTTAAAATCCTTTTAAAGCGCAGTTCTTCCTACTTCCCTACGATTGATACCTGTGAAGGGCTTAATTGTATCAGGGAGGGGGGTGATAGGGAGGGGGAGAGGAGGATGACTGCTACTTAAAAGGATTTAAAAGAATGTTGCAGCCATTTTTCATAACCGTGATGCCTAAAAGCCTATAGTAAGGGGAAAATAGGGCTGCTGCTTCTTTTACTGGGCATTAAAAAAAAAATTGGAATATATTCTTCTGAGTTTGCTTCACCTGCTAAAAGAACCATTGAGAAGATTACTGACCAGTCTGTAGTACTTTCACATTTAGAGTCCAGCGCTCATCTGGAGAAACTGAAGGAGACTTTAGAATTTTCTGAAATAGGATGAAATGGGATAGATGTAAGATAGTAGGAGGTCATGTAGACTTTTACACTTAATTGTATACATATACATGTATACACACTGTATATAGACATACATACCATATACACACATGTATATATGCATATAAGTAAACATACATATACTTGGATTTCAGTATATGTTTACCTTAAACAAGTAATACATATAGCTGATATTTATTGAGCCCTGTGCTCCAGGTACTCTTCCTAAACTTTATGTGCAGTTTCATTTAATACATCAATATTATGGTGTATATACTCTTATTGTCATCTTACTAAAAATGAGAAAACTGAGGCACTGAAAATGAATGATTCCCACCCAAGCATCTGTGTACTCATTCCAGGATCCAAGTTCCTTTTTTTTTTTTTTTTAAGATTTTATTTATTTATTTGATATACAGAGATTACAAGTAGTCAGAGAGGCAGGGAGAGAGAGAGGAGGAAGCATGTTCCCTGCTGAGCAGCGAGCCGGATGTGGGGCTCGATCCCAGGACCCTGAGACCATGACCTGAGCCAATGGCAGAGGCTTTAACACACTGAGCCACCCAGGAGCTCCCAGGATCCAAGTTCTTAACCAGTACACTTTTCTGAGTGCCTAGCCATCCTCTTGAAAGGGTTGAAAATTAGTCCATGTAAGAGTCTCTAAATGAACTGTGATCCTCTTGCTGCCTACTCCTGTTGTTCTCTTTTTTGCCTTTGTAGCCTTTACAACTCAGCAACATCATTAAGGTCAATACACCGTTTTGAAGCATTGATAAGAACTGATGATAGATTAGATAGATTAATTCCTTTCATAACAGATTTGGGTTTTTATTTGCACAGTTGCTCTAAATGCCATTTAGCCTTCCAAAATTAAAAGATCTTAGGAAATCTAGATCTAGGAAAGGAATCTAGGAATTATTTAGTCAAAAAACTGAATTTTGCACATGAAGGTACTATGACCCAGAGAGAGCAAGTGACATGCCTAAAATGATGGCAAAGGCAATAGTAGAATCCAGGTATGACATTTGCTACTCTAGCAGAATTTCCCTCCCATTCTTATTTCCATGCTTTATGGTATGCATCTTTGTCATGTCCTTCTACCTTTTCCCTGTGCTTCACCATGTGACTTACTTTTGCCAATGAGATACTAGCAGATATGTTTCAAATAGAGCTATTAAAAGCACTTGCACCACGAGGCTTGCTTGCTCTTGTATCTCTGCCATTTCCATGGGAAAGAGAGGGTGAGTGAAATATGGAATCAACCCTCTCCAGCTAAGGCCAGCCTAGATCATTCAACCCCTTGCTGACCCACACACATGAGAAATGTCATTGCTGTTTTAAGACACCACTTATTATGGAGCAATAGGTAAAATTAGGTTGTTTCATTGTCATTGTTGAGGCTCCCAGAATGTTGTCCAGAAATAAGCACAGGATGTTTAAGTGATGGAGACTCATTTTTTCCCCTCTAAAATGTTCTACACCAGTACTCAGCTGATGCAAAAAACCAAAACTGATACTGAAAAACATTGTCTTCATATTTGGGTCTCAGCTCTAATAGTACCCCTAAAAGAAGCTTTCCCTTGACAAATAACAAAAAATTGTACCTCATCTACCCAGTTACTTTAGAATTTTACTCTGCTCATATATCTGGATTGAGTGATTGATCGATCTTATTTATTTATTTATTTATTTATACTTATTTGTTTATTTCTTCCACCAAAATTGAAATTCCATGAAACTAATCTTACCTGTCTTGTTCACCTATGCATTCCTAGCACCTATTACAATGCCTAGTACATAGTTGGCCCTCACTAAATATTTCTGAAGAAAAAAAGATGAAATATTTGCATTTTGCCTGTTGGACATTTTGGGGTCTGTGTTCTAGGAGCTGTTTAATGAGTAATTGGTCTAAGTAATTAAGGAAGGCTTTGGAGAGGAGGTCATATTGAGGAGGCCTACAAAGATGATCTTTCACCAGGTTGAGGTGTGTGAGATAACAGATGCAGTGGTACTCGGGCATAAATAAAGGCATGGAAGTATGAAAGTTCTCAACCATCTCAATCCAACTTGGCTAGAGCTTAAACTCACATATTAATAATGAGGATGGGAGAAGATGAGTGTAAAATACTTCTTTGCTCCAAATTGGAAAATGGCTTGAATACCACCCTAAGGATTTCACACTCTATCTTTTTTAGATCATTTTTTTTTAAGCAACATGGTTTTTAAGCAACAGTACATTTGAGAAGGGAATGCTGCTGGTAGTGTGAAAGAAGAAGGTAATAGAAGAGAAGGTTGGAGGCAAGAGATCATTTAGAAGACCATTGTCAATAGTCCAGATGAGAGATGACAACTGATAGAACTAAGGTAATGGTAGCAGTGGAAATGAAGGGAGGAAAAAACATTTAGAGACATTGAAAAGAGAAAATTAATGGGTTTTGTAGACCAATGTGACAGAATTGGTATGAAAAAAGTCAAAGGAAGACTTGTAATCTAGTTTAACCAAATGGAATGTGGTAGTAAGCTGGATAGAACAGGAAGAGAAACAAATTTAGAAGAAGATAATGGGTTTTGGATATGTTGGATTTGAGATGCTGGAGGTTTCATTTTGAAAATTATTTCATTCAAGGCTTATGTCTGGAATAATTCCTCCAAATATGCACTAAACACGAGCCTTCTGATATAATCATTCATTAATTTTATTTTTAAACATCCTCTCATGCCTGTGTACTATCCATAAATAAACATCATGGTAAGGTAAAGTAAGCATTCCCTCCCTCAACTTACAGTGTTAGAAAGAATTGGCTGGTGGCAGGATTCACGATATTTTGCATTTAAGTTGTTGACAGAGGAGGGAGATGAAAAGAAATAATCTATTCTCTGGTTATTTTACTACTCAACATTGCTGAGCCAAATCATTTATAGTCATGAGAAATGAGCTGATTGTTGATGAACACAAGATGTGAAGGCAAACTTGGGTATAATGTTGAGGAATCTGTGAAAAGAGACAGAGGGTGTTGCTGTTTGCAGAAACTAGATGAGCTGAGACACATCTTCTGTGCCAGACAGCAAAAGGTCACAGGAAAAGGTCAGAGTTACCAAGTTGGTGTGGCGTTCCTAGACCCAACTCTCTTAGAAGCTTCAGATGAACTTGATATATATATATATAATATATAATATTATATAATTATTATATATAATCATAATATATTATATTGTATATATAATAAAATATATTATATATTATATATTATATATATTATGATTGTATAATAATTATTATATAATAAATATATAATTATATAATAAATATGATCATATAATAATATAATATAATAATATATAATATATATTTAATATATGATATATAATATATTAATATTTATTATATATTAATATATATTAATAATTTATTATATTATATAGCATATATAGAAATATATATAATTATATATAATATTATATATAATTCAAGCCATATGCCATATGCATTCTAAAACTTTATTCTTAAAGACACCTTGCAATCCCTCATGATACCCACACTGTATATTCTGATCCTCACCATTAAGAAGTTCTTTGGAACTAAACTCTTTTTTTAGATTCTAACCACTTCCAGTCTAAGTTGTATGTGTCCATTGAGCCGGTGAATATTTCTGTCCTGGTTAGACTTAGGCTCTATCTTTCCCTCACTAAGCTGTAAGTTTCTTGAAGGCAGGGACAATACCTTAGGCATGTTTATATCAGTGTTTGACACTCAGTAGGTCCTCATTAAATGTCTTCTAAATTTAAGACTAAATGAATATAGCCCCTTTTGATTGCTGTTTTTGCTTTTCACATGTGCAAGGATTGTAATCAAGTCATTCCTTTGACCTGACATCTCACACAGCTTAGAATCTCACTCTTCTTCATGGAAAAGTAAACTTTTCTGAACATACTTTGTTTGTTTGTTTGTTTGTTTTTATTTTTTAAATTTCATTTCTTTTCAGTGTAACAGAATTCATAGTTTTACAACACACCCAGTGCTCCATGCAATGCGTGCCCTCCATAATACCCACCACCTGGCTCCCCCAACCTCCCACCCCCGCCCCTTCAAAACCCTCACGTTGTTTTTCAGAGTCCATAGTCTCTCATGGTTCATACTTTTGAACACAGTGCAGAATAGAGAAAGGCTGGTGAGAGGAAAGTTTTCTATCAACAAATTTACTGTAAAAAGGACTGTATTAATGGCAAATTCCATCATTTAGCTTTAGTCCCACAAAACCTGAAAGTCATCTCAATATAAAAATTGAGAAGTACATGTAATGGGATAGAAGTTTCCATTAGAGTGGACATGCTTACAACTCTATTGAGTGTAGCTTTCTCAGAGTAACATGAAGGGATTGTTTATGACAACAAATCATCTCCACTCTGTACTAACAGTGATTCATTTAGGCCTGCTGTCTATGCTAAGATGAGATCCCTAGAGGACAAATCCAATATGAGTGAGCAAAATGGGCAAAATTTGTTCTAAATGGTGGTAAATGAAAGGAGTAGTCTAACTTTTATTTTCTTAGACCTTTGTTCATCATCTTCTTGTAACATAATTTTTCTAAAAAAACCCCCAAGAGTTTATCGCACTCTGTAATTTCACTAAATTTTAATTATATACACAATTCTTAAGGCTTTTTCTTCCCAAATATTCAGTTTACTATAACTTGAAAAAAACAAAAAATTATTGTTCATGTAATATTAATAAGGCAAGACTTTTCTAATTGATGCTTACCAGACACATTCAGACTTTGTATAAACATGGTTATTGTTAGTTAAAAATTAGAGTTTGTAATCATTGATGAACCTGTCTAAAATAAATAGTCTTGCAGATCAAGGAATTAAGAGCTCCTTATGTGAGTATTTAGAGTTTTGATTATGAAATAGTTTTCAAAATTGGATTATTTAAAATTATTGGCAAGTAGTCATTTTAGCTTAATTGTGGAATGTGCTATTCTACTGTAACTAACTATAGTAGTTTTTTTAACAACAGGGCTAATAAAATTACAACCTTTCATATTTTAGAAATTTTACTAATAAAGAGCAGTCTTTCCTTCAAGTACTTTGACTTTAATATTTATCAGGGTCAGAAAATAGTCTTTAGAAATGGAAGGATTACTACCCAGTCATGTTCCATATAATTGGTGACCTCAATAGGCATCATGAAGTTTATTTTTATAGAACAGATACAGAAGTTCCACTCAAAATATGACAGTTGCCATATATTTCTCTAAAGAAGTTAAGTTTTAAATGAGAATCATTTTCACTGGGGCTCTTTTATGTCATTATACACATTTTAGCACATGCTCCATACGACGATGTGTTTCCAGTGGTGCTACATGTGAGAAAGAACTCTACTCTTTCCCCTTCTACCACAACCACCACAGCCAGAGCTAGTCATAAATTCAGGAACAGAAGAGGGATCTTTTTGCTTCTACTCTGTGATCTAGTGTCACTCCCCAGAGAGTGGGGAAGAGGGGGCACTGACCACAATATGCTTAGCTGGAATAGCTGAGAAAGGGCATAATAAGAAAGAACAATTCAAGGTGATAGTGAAGTCAGTCTCCTGTGTTCTGTAAGCTGCTTGGCTCACCCATGGAGCCTGCTGCATCACTTGGCAAGACTTCCCACTATGGGGTTTCTGTGGGAAGAAGAGCCTGAACTTTTCAGATTTAAAGGCCCAGACTGCTGCATGATGGATTCTCCCCTAATATCATTAGCTGCATATGCTGCTAATTGTAGTGGCTCCTAATCCATCTGAGCAGCCAAAATGATATTAGCTTTCAATAGGATTTACATATATCCAGGCTTGTTTCTGCATCAGCTAGCAATTAAAGTTTAAACTGTTGAACATGCAGCTTGCTGTAGGCTAAGTAATATTTAATAGCATTAACAATGCATTTCCCTATTCGCCTCCGAATCTCTTTACAGGCTCATCAATTTGCCATCACCTTTGTGTGGCACAGCCGACATTAGCAGCTCTTATCCTAACAGCTTCCAGAGGAGGGCACTGTCATAAGAGATGGAACAATAGGAATTCCAGCTGCACATATAAGGATTAGCAGCATAATTTACATTTCTATTCCTAGGCTCCCACTCCCCATGCACATGCACAACCGTTCACATTTATTGGAGGAGGTGTATTAGCTTACCCTTTCAGGGCAGGCCTTGAGAAACTGTAAATTAGCTTATTAAAACTAAAGTGTCTATAGAAGATGAATATTAACTGAAAGGTAGTTTCAAATAATTCCTAACTATGTGAGGAATTCAACTCTTTCAAAGCTTGGTGTAAGCAGGATTGAACTCTCTCGATTGACTTGATAATAAACATTTATTTGTATGAGACTGAGTGAAATTAGGCTGGAACATAAACTCTATGAAGGTAATTTCTTTATTTGTCTTACAGCTATTTCCTTAAGCATCTAGCACAATGACTAACACATACAAAGTGCTTAGTAAATATCTGTTGAAGTAATGATTGTATGTGATGGATGATTCAAACTCCTGATCCCAACCCCAAGCCTCTGATGCCTCCTCCGTTGCTCATTGTATTATGCACACCCACCACCCACCCACTCCTTGTTTCTAGGCCATTCTTGTTTCTAGACAAGTCAAGCATGGGGAGGAAGATATGACTTAAAAGACATTCTGCAAGCATTCTGCAAGAAAGTTGTCTCTGTCAGGACCAAGCCATGGGCAGCTAGATGAAATGAGATCTTCCTGCCTAAATAAAATGAAATTGTCCTGTTTGGGAATCATGTTGGTGGATGTCAAGTGGGTGTCACTATGGTGCAACTTCAGGATGAGGAGTGTATTAGTTTCCTAGGGCTGCCAGAACACAACATCAAAAACCAGTGGCCTAAACCAATAGGACTTTATTGGATTACAGTCCTGGAGGCTTGAAGACCAAAATCAAGATGTGGGTGAGGCCACACACTCTCTCTGATAGCTGTAGGGGAGAGTCCTCCCTTGCCTTTTCTAGCTTCTGGTGTTTATCAGCCATCCTTGGCATTCCTTGGTTTGCCTCTCTCCAGTCATGTGCCTGTTTTCTCCCTGTAGTTTCACATCATCTTCCTTCTGTGAGTTGTTGGTCTCTGTATCCAAATTTCTCCTTTTTAGTAAGACACCAGTCATATTTGATTTGGGCCCACCGCAGTGACCTCATTTTAACTTGATTACATCTGCAAAAGCCCTCTTTCCAAATAAGGTCATATTCTGAGGTATTGAAGAACAGAAGGCTATGTACAGTCTGGAAGATGGTAATGGGATGCTCTCAGGCCTGGAAACCTCCCTTCTTGGGTGCCAGAATCATCCATATTCTCTGGGCATAGAGGTCAATAGTAATTAAATTATTCTTATCATTCCTGCCATGGATTCTGCCATCTTGTAATTCCCACTTCAAATGGCTTTTATTACATAATGTTCTCCAGCTATTTCTCTGACCATTCCTTGTGGTTTAGTAAATTCTCTTTCTCGTCTGTCCCTTAAATGTGGCATTCTGTCTGAACTGTGAGTAGTCCCTTTGTCTTTTTACTGTGTCTGGTCAATAGGCAACTGCTTTAAATTACACTTGCTTTTTGGTCCTACTACATAGGGATGATTGAGTCCATGTAAAATTGGTCTTGTGAGGCAGTCAGGCCAATTCATTCTAAGACTTAGCTATTTTATTAGGAAAAATGATATCAAAAGGCCATATTTTTTATTATCTTATTTCAAAGTAATCTTTTTTTATTAATTTTTTTTCAGCGTAACAGAAATCATTGTTTATGCACCATACCCAGTGCTCCATGCCATACGTGCCCTCCATCATACTCACCACCTGGATCCCCCAACCTCCCACCCCCTACCCCTTCAAAACCCTCAGATTGTTTTTCAGAGTCCATAGTCTCTCATGGTTCATCTCCCCTTCCAATTTCCCTCATCTCCTATTTCAAAGTAATCTATTGTTTTGTCATTCACATAGAATCCAGGATATAGGCAACCATAGTTCTTACTTATTTACATAAACATTGTCTATCTTGTTTTGAAATGGAAAATCTAAAAACATTCAGTACTCTTTGGCTGGGTTTATCTCTAGGCTACGCAGGATGTATTGGTTTGAGATGAATTAAACACATTTGCCATTTATAAATGATGTCCCCTTCATTGGAAATTATTTGTTGTAATTGTTATTGTAGGGGCCTGGTTGGCCAGAGGGAGCCATTTTGTTGTGGGCTTGGGTTGACCCCACCCCTCCCAGAGGAAATTACTTGCAAACCCTGGATACAGGGGCGGGGCAACTGGATGGAGACATCCAATCAGTGGGGCATGCATATATTTACTATGGTGAGTTGAAATCTCATTGGCCACCTGTATGTGGGCTGGGCTCAACCACCTCTATAAAGGTTAGTCCGTGAGACTGGGTGGGGGAGTAGTAGGAGGAGGAGTAGTAGCCATTGGGATAGCCGTTGGGGGGTAGTAGTAGTCATCGGGGTAATAGTAGTTGTCGGGGTAGTCATCAGGAGCAGCGTCATATCATGGTCGTCAGGAGTGTCGTGGTCGTCCTGGTCATCGTAGTCTTCAGCAGTAGCACCACCGTGAACGGCCTTGCTGCTAGCAGCCTCGGCACCGCTGCGAGCTGCCTCGCTGCCCTGAGTGGTAGGTGAGTGGTAGTCGTCGTGAAGCAGCCTCGTTCGGGGAGTGGCCTCGTCCAGAGAGCAGCCTCATTGGAGCGATGTCAAGGGGAGCAGAGTCTGCATAGTCAGGGTCATCATCCTCCTTGTCGTCTGGCCTCGCCAGAGCGGTCTTGCTGGAGCGAAGTTGTCCGGGAAGCAGCCTCGTTGGGGTCATCGTTGTCGCCTCTTCATAAGAGACGGCCCCGACTGGTAAGTTTGATTTTTGATGCTTGGCATGAAATAAAGCTTTGCTTGACTTTCGCTTTGCATCAGTCTCGTTCCTTTGGTCACGGACCCTAACACTGGGGGCTCATCTGGGATCAAACGATGAGAACAGATCCAGCATTGGAATTTCTGGGAAAAGCCTCCAGAGGTATTGGAATCTTGTCTGTCTGTCTGGTTGCAGAGCTCCAGGGGATAGACCACTGAGAAGAAGCTGGACGTGGCCATGCTCCCCAGGGCTGGAGTGGATGTGGGGATGCCCCATCCCTCTGCTGGTAGATTGACAGGGGGATTCGAGTCCCCCTAGATGGCCAGGGGGATTCGAGTCCCCCTAGATTGCCGGGGGGTTCGAGTCCCCCTTGGGAGGTCAGGGGATTGCTGGGGGGGGGGGGTTTGAGTCCCCCTGGGCGGTCAGGAGCCTGCCGGGGGGTTCGAGTCCTCCTGCGCAGCTGGGGGTGTCCGAGTCCCCCTGGGGGGGGTTGAGTCCCCCTAGGTGGTCACCGGGGACTGAGAAAATCCCCACCGATGGCAGGTTCTGGGTAAGGACCGCTGGGTCTGTGGTTGTCTTTGTGTTGTCTTTTTGTTGTCTGTTGTGTTGTTGTGTTTGAAGAAATGGGACAAGCAGAGAGTAAGGGGACTCTGACTTTCATCTCTCTCTGTTCCTCATAATAGATGTGGGGCTTCCCCCTCACTCATGTTGTGTGTTAAGAGCTATAACTGGAGCCAACTGGGGTTAGTCTAACTCAGGACAGAGACTTTAAGGAATATTCCCAAGCAGCTGCCAAAACTCCCTTTGTTTCAGGGAATTCCTTGCCTTTTCTGGCCCGACGTGGACTGCCTAGCCCCTCTCCCTTGCTGGCGGGAGAGCATGGCATCTGAAGTGGAGTGAGCCCAGATGGAACATGAAATCTGTTAGCAAAGAGATGACTGAACTGATGGTTAATTGTCTGTCTCGGGTTTTAATGGGTAATTGTTAAAGTAGCTTTTGGAGTCTTTGGTAATCTGAAGCTTTGAAGTTTTGCCTGGATGACAAATGGGATGAAGTGCTAGGGCGCTGGTTGCTGGAACTGGTTTTGTGGCTTTGAAATCTGTTGGTAAACCTGTTTTGTGCTTAACTGCTGTTGCAACAGTTCACAATTGGTTAATATTTAGTCTTCCCTAGAGATTGAGATGTTTCTAAGAAAATGTAAATGGTTTTCTCTTTGTCCGGCCAGAATTATAAATGAGATCTCTTTGACTCATAAGGCTTTTCCTTGATATGCTACTCAGGAAGTACTGCTAAATCAATGATAAACCTTGGGTTACATTTGGGTAAATGCTGTAACTACTCCAGAGGTTCTTTTTTTTTTTTTTTTTTAAGATTTTATTTATTTGACAGACAGAGATCACAAATAGGCAGAGAGGCAGACAGAGAGAAAGGGGGAAGCAGGCTCCCCGCTGAGCAGAGAGCCAGACATGGGGCTCGATCCCAGGACCCTGAGATCATGACCCGAGCCGAAGGCAGAGGCTTAACCCACTGAGCCACCCAGGCGCCCCTACTCCAGAGGTTCTATACATTTTCTAAAGTTTTAATGTTTTGATAAGGAAGGGTCATCATTTGATATTGGACTATATCTATTTTGAGTTTTTGTCATTTGTAATTGTTTTAATTCTTTTGTAAGATGAATTCTGCCTTAAAGGAAATTCATATGGGAGACTCTCAGAACAAATACAGGTCTTTGATATGTTGAAATCCTGGAACTGAAATGGGTAAGAATTTCCAGAAGTAAAAGCTGCACTCAGACTAAACCAGAATTAGTACGGTGACTCAAGGTAAGAATGAATCTCCAGGAGCTTTCCTAGAAAGGCTTATTGAAGCCTATAAAATGTATAGCCCAATTGACTCTGAGGCACCCAAAAATCAGAGGGCAGTGAATCTTGCTTTTGCCAGTCAGTCAGCCCCAGATATAGGGAGGAAACTTCAGAAAATTGAAGGATTTGAAGGGAAGAATCTGAGTTAGTGGGAATAGCAGAAAAGGTGTTTAACAACAGGGATGCACAGGAAGATGAAAAACAGACAAAAAGCTGGTTAAAGTTTTGGCATTACATGAGGCAGGTAGGGATGATAAATGGAAGGAGAAGCCTAAGCACAGAGAAGGCAGGCGGGAAGACTTAGATTCAGATCAGTGCACTTACTGTAAGGAAAAAGGACACTGGGCTAGGGAGTGCCCCAAAAGGAAGATGGCAATGCTGGCCACCAGAGTAAAAATTGAAGTGGAGGGGAAATCAATTGATTTTTTGGTGGACATGGGAGCCCAATTTTCATCATTACTTAAACCTATGGGAAAACTATCTGGAGAGGAAGTCTGGGTACAAGGAGCAAATGGCACAGAGAGACATAAATGGACAACAGAAAGAACTTTAAATTTGGCCTCAGGAGTAGTTAAACATCGATTTTTGGTCCTCCCTAATGCCCCATATAACTTGATGGGAAGAGATCTCCTCCACAAGTTACGAGCTGGCATTCAGTTCTTGGAAGGAGACATGACTGTAACCTTGAGACAACCCACTGTACAGGTGCTTATGGCAGCAGTAGATGAATACCTCCTTTACGAGCCAGTCTCAAAACCAGGGGAGACAAAGGCGGGGGAGCCTTCTCCAAACCCTACAGGTCGAGTTTCCCGAGGTCTGGGCAGAAGGGAATCCCCCTGGCTTGGCCAGCGGACAACCTCCAGTGATGGTACAATTAAAGGTGATGACTATGGCTGTTCACATCCAGCCCCTCCCCCAGAAAGCAAAGGAAGGGATCAGAAAACAATTAACCGCCTCCGAGGAGATGGGATCCTAGTTCCTTGCAAATCTCCATGGAACACACCTTTGCTGCCCATCAAAAAGGCCGAGACTGGGGAGTACTGACCCATTCAGGACTTACAGGAAGTTAATAAAGGAGTTGAAGATATCCACCTGACGGTGCCTAACCTCTATACCCTACTCTCTCTTGGGCCCCAAAAGAACTGTGTATACCGTCTTAGATCCCAAGGATGCATTTTTCTGCATATCTTTAGCAAGGAAATCTCAGCCCCGCTTTTGAGTGGTCCGACCCACAGGAAGGGTTCCAAGGCCAGCTCACCTGGACAAGACTTCCCCAAGGATTCAAGAATTCACCCACCATTTTTTATGAAGCCCTGCATGAGGATTTGTGTGAGTACAGAACCTCCAACCCGGGAGTCACTCTGTTACAGTATACTGATGACTTGTTAGTAGATGCTGAGGACTATGAGTCATGTTTGTGGGGGATGAGAGCTCTCTTACAGACTCTGCACGAAAAAGGGTATTGGGTGTCAGCAAAGAACTCCACAAGGGAGTGCACTCACTGTCTGAGTCCAGGAAACAGGTGATCACCCAATACCCCCGCCCCACCACATCCCGACAAGTGAGAGAGTTTCTTGGGATGGTGGGCTACTGTAGGCTGTGGATAATGTGGTTTGCAGAGATTGCCCGACCTCCCTATGAACTGGCAAAAGGGGGGCTCACTATGATAGAGTGGACAGCTGAGGCAGTAGGAGAATTT
Source organism: Mellivora capensis (assembly GCA_004024625.1). Taxonomy (NCBI): domain Eukaryota; kingdom Metazoa; phylum Chordata; class Mammalia; order Carnivora; family Mustelidae; genus Mellivora; species Mellivora capensis. Next base: position 75,552 of record PISX010004849.1, on the reverse strand, counting down.
CGGGAATACAAACAGACTTACTGAGTGCCCCAGCATTGGCCATCCCAGAAGCCCTTCCACTTGTATATGGATGAAAAAGCAGAGTGGCCAAAGAAGTTTTGACTTCTTTGACTCTGGGGCCTTGGCAAAGGCCAGTAGCCTATCTTAGCAAGAAACTAGATCCAGTAGCAGCTGGGTTCCCCTCTTGCCTCTGCATAATTGCTGCCACAGTCCTCCTGGTCAAGGAAGCAAGTAGATTGAATTTGTGTCAAAATCTCATCTTGACCACCATCCACGCTACTGAGGGCCTTCTCCGGACTCCACCAGACCGATTGATGATGAACGCCTGAGTGACGGGGTATCAGGCCCTCCTCCTCAACAAACCAAGAGTGACCTTCTGGCCCCTGGCAGTGCTAAATCCAGCCACGTGGCTACCAGAGGAGCTGGCTTACCACCCACATGACTGTGGGAGGTCCTAATCCAAGTCACAGGAATAAGGCCAGACCTCAGAGACATTCCCCTCCCAGATGCAGAGATGACTCTGTTCACAGATAGGACATGGTTGTACATGGTTGATGGAAAGAGGTATGTGGGGGCTGTGGTGGTTTCCCCTGAGCAGGAACTCTGGATGGCAGCCCTGCCACATGGAAATTCGGCGCAAAAAGCAGAGCTGATTGCACACACCAAGGCACTGCAGATGGCCAAAGATAAAACTGTCAACATCTATACGGACAGCAGGTACGCCTTTGCTACTCTCCATATACATGGGGCTATTTGTAAAGAAAGGGGCTTATTAACAGCAGAAGGAAAAGGAATTAAAAACAGAGGAGAAATATTGGCTCTTCTCTAGGCTATTTGGGACCTAAAAGAGGTGGCCGTTATGCATTCCCCGGGACACCAAAAGGGGACTGATCTGATTTCAAAAGGAAACCAACTAGCAGATCGAGCCACAAAGCAAGCAGCTTGAGAAATAGTACAAGACCTGGTTACACTCCCGGCTCCAGCCTTACCAGAAAAACAAAACTATTCAGAGGAAGTTTTAGAGTATTTACAAAAATCGGCTAAGACTAAAACAGGAAAAATAATTCTTCCTCGAAGACTAGGTAAGAAGTTAGTAGACCAGATACATCAGGGTACTTATTTGGGGATACACAAACTCAAGGAGCTTATGGGCAAGCAGTTCCAGGTTTCTAAATTAGGGCGTTTGGCTCAGGATGTAGTTGATAGATGTGCTCAATGCCAAGCAGTTAATGTGGGAAGAACTAAAATGGGAAGAGGGTAAAGAGAAAGAGGTAAGGAATCAGGAATTTATTGGGAAATAGATTTTATAGAAATGAAACCCGGAAAATATGGGCAAAAGTATATGTTAGTTTTTGTAGATACCTTTACAGGCTGGGTAGAGGCTTTTTCTGCCAAACATGAGATGGCAGGAGTGGAAACCAAAAAGCTACTAGAAGAAATAATTCCTAGGCTTAGGCTGCCACTTACGATCGGGTCAGACAATGGGCCTGCATTTGTGAGTTCAGTCTCACAGGCATTGGCCAAGGCCATGGGCACTAATTGGAAACTACATTGTGCCTACAGGCCTCAGAGTTCCGGGCAAGTCGAGAGAATGAACCAGACTCTTAAAGAGACCTTGACAAAGCTAATTCTGGAGACTGGCAGTGGATGGGTTTTCTCCTTCCTTTCGCCCTCCTCAGGGCACGATGTACACCCTATTTCAACAAGGTGACCCCATTTGAAATAATGTTCAGGAGACACCCCCCCCCCCCGCTCCGTCTTCGGCTACAAGAGGTTGCCCTAGCAGAAATGACTGATCAGTCTGTACTCCAGTCACTGCAGGCATTACAATCTGTCTTAAAAAGAGCCCACACAGGGATCCAAACTTTCCACACTGAGACAGAGACGGAGGTGGAACCACATCTTTACCAACCCAGGGACTTGGTTTGGATAAGCCACCACCAAGTGGGAAATTTGGAGTCTTGCTGGCAGGGACCATTTACTGTCATCCTGACCACCCCCCGGCAATAAAAGTAGAAGGCATCAGGGTCTGGATTCATGCAGGTCATGTCAAATGAGCCGAGGACAAGGACGCCCCCCAGAGATGGAAGCTGCAGCGGGTGGACCCCACTGACCATGGACTAAAGCTAAGACTCAAAAGACTATGAGTCTATTGTTGCTCCTATTGTTACCTGGTTGTGTATTGTTGCTCCTATTGTTACCTGTTTATGTAAAGTATAGGTGGGAAATTAGATGAATGGAATTAGGAAAAATAGAAAAGGTTATACAAAGTGGTGAATGTCTAACTCATCAGCCGACTGTACACTAATGTCATTTGTACAAGAGAAAATTAGAGCGATAAAAATGTTAGTCTTACATGCTCAATATAACCCCTTACAACAGGAGAACATAAAACTGGCTGAAAAGTCAAGGATTTGACTAATTTCCAAAGAAAAGGGGGGAATGTAGGGGCTTGGTTGGCCAGAGGGAGCCGTTTGGTTGTGGGCTTGGGTTCACCCCGCCCCTCCCAGAGGAACTTACTTGCAAACCCCAGATACAGGGGTGGGCCAACTGGATGGAGACATCCAATCAGTGGGGCATGCATATATTTACTATGGTGAGTTGAAATCTCATTGGCCACCTGTGTGTGGGTCGGGCTCAACCACCTCTATAAAGGTTAGTCTGTGAGGCTGGGGGGGTAGTAGGAGGAGTAGTAGTAGCCGTTGGGATAGCCGTTGGGATAGCCGTTTGGGGGTAGTAGTAGTTGTTGGGGTAGTCGTCAGGAGCAGCGTCGTCATGGTCGTCGGGAGCGTCGTGGTCGTCCTGGTCGTCGTAGTCGGCAGTGGCACCGCCGCGAATGGCCTCACTGCCAGCAGCCTCGGCGCCACCAGGAGTGGCGCCGCCGCGAGTGGTAGTCGTCAGGAAGCGGCCTCTTCCAGGGAGCGGCCTCGTTGGAGCAGCGTCAAGGGGAGCAGAGTCTGCGTCGTCGGGGTCGTCATCCTTGTTATCCTCCGGCCTCGCCAGAGTGATCTCGCTGGAGTGTCGTCGTCTGGGGAGCGGCCTTGTCGGGGTCGTCGTTGTCACCTCTTCATAAGAGACGGCCCTGACTGGTCAGTTTGATTTTCGATGCTTGGTGTGAAATAAAGCTTTGCTTGACTTTTGCTTTGCATCAGTCTTGTTCCTTTGATCACGGACCCTAACAGTTATGTTTGGTAATTTTGATGGCTTACAAAATATTGAAGTCTCATCTAAGAGAAGAAATGTCCCTCCTTATGACATAGAGCAGGCCCCCAGGATCTACTCTACATTCATAATTCAACTAAACAAAGAAATGCAGAAATAAAGATATTACTGATGCTTATTAATTAAAATATTTTTAATTAAAAAAATCTCTCATTTCTGTTGAGTTTTCTTAGCTCCAGCTTGAGAAGAGCTCCATATAGGTGTCCTTTGCCAGAAGGAATGGGAACAGATGAATGGCTTTCTTCACACTTCTTGTTGGGTGAATCAGTCATGCTCTAGGGTCAGGTTAAGTTTGCCATTTTTGTACAAAATCACTTAATAAATTGATTGACACCTTATCTTGGTGTCAATGTCACTCCACTTTTAGAGATGTCCAAACTGTTTAAATATCAAAAACAAACCACAGAGGACAACCTAGTGAGAAAGCACTTGTGCTAGCTGAAGATCAAAGGGAGATAGCTGACTGCTGTATATATTTGATATTACCAGAGAAGAAGAATAGAGATTTAGTTAGTGCTTATTGGTCAGAGTTTCTTGGCTGGGCTCAGTGAACAGTGAAAGCAGTTGGAGAATATGCCAGGACAAGCATCGACAGAAAATCACGGTAACATATTCTAAGGAGAATAAGATGTTCAGCATTAGGAAGGTAACTATTAGAATGTGACTTCATGTAAACTATTTTTTAGAAAATTAGTAAGCTCAATTCTGGACATGTTATATGAAAAAAGGAATCCTTTGAAGTGGGCAAATGTTACAAACTCTAAAGCAAAATATCATCGCAATCACCATATGATACTTAAAGCTGGCATAGACAGGAATTGTAAGAGAGCTATCAATAAATTGTTAGTCAAACCTGAAAAAAAAGATCCTTGGTCAAGTTTTAGTTTATGGATATTTTATTAACTTGGGCCCAGTGTCTGAGTTTTCCACACATGGTTGGTTACTGGATGTGTAATATATTTCATTATATAATTAATTGCAGATATGCTGGGGAAGATGTAGATAAAACATTAAAAAGAAGCTGCATTTTCCTTTAACCTTGTATAGATTATTCTCTTTAATGATTTGGTTATAAACTATGGTATATACAGACAAAATTTCAGGACATTTAAGTCCATTCAGACTGAAAAGCAGGATTTAACTTTCAGAAGCTTCACAATTTGAGATTCTTTTTTTGGGCTAACACTCTTATTGATAAGGCTGTAGGATGACACAGTACACTCATTTTTTCCTTCAAAGGGGTCACCTTAAAGAGAAGCCTAGCCATAGCAGCAGAGCATGATGACTTCAGACCATGTTCCAGTCTCGCTTGTCTAGGAGGATGCTCAGGGCTGAGGTTAAGAGACATTAAAAGTCATAATGAAAGTAAACTGAGCAGCTGTTCCCAAGGTTGTTATGTGTTTGGTTTGGACTTCTACTTCCCTGATTCCTAGGATTCATTTGCAAAATGGTAAGTGAATTTCATACTTCAGATATGAACAAAACATCCAAAGAAAAGAATTTTTTTAAAGTGGTGTGACATTCATTGTATTCCATAAAATCTCCAACAACAGAGTCTGCATGCCTGCACATCACCTTGTCAGCCATCTGACTTTTAAAAAAGGGTTTAAAGATATTGGTATTCTTCTCCAGATGGCATAAGCTATAAGGGCAGGGATTTTGTCTGTCTGATTTACTCTAGCATCTAATGTAGTGTCCAGCATATAACAGGTGTTCAAAAATATGCATTAAGTATTTGTCACATGGATAATTATAATTTGAGATGGCTTTAAAGCTTAAGCCAATGGATTTTTCCCTCTCAAATCTTTCCTTCTGATCTTCCCTATCTTACTAAAATGGTAACACTGATTGCCCAAGTGCCCAGAAACCTGGGAATTGACCTTGATTTCTTTCTTTCCTTCAAGCCTCATATTTAACAAGCTCTGTCATTGCTGTGTTAGATCTGTCTTCTGCCCCATACCTGCATGCTGCTGTGCAAACTTTCACATCATTTCTTGCATGGACCCGTAGAATGGTCCCCCTTCCAGTTTCTCTAACTTTACTTTTGCCTTTCTTTAATCTGTTCTCTTCACAGCTACCAGAATGGTCTAAATATACAAATGGATCATGATGTTCTACTGCTTGACCCCTTTAATGGCTTCTCAGTCTTCACAGAAAATCCACTTCTTTAGCAAGGTGTGCAAGAATCCTATGGTCTAGTTCTCACCTCTCTCTCTCCAACCTAATTTTGGCCCATTCATTCATTATAATCCAGCTGGGTTGGTTTTCCTTCAGTTCCTAAAAAACACTCTGCTTTTGTCACCTGTTGGCTCTATTCCTGCAGTTTCCTCCATCTGGAATGAACTTTCTCCTGACCTTTGAATGGCACCTTCTTCTCATCCTCTAGTTGTATCTCCTGAGAAGCTGCCCTTAAACTCCAGCCTGAGGTTTCCTTCACAGCCTCCCCTTAAGCTCTGCACCTGCATTGCACATTTTTATAGCCCCGTCACTATCTTCGAGAATCAGTAATTTCTTTATTGTCTATCTGCTAGTGCTTTGAAACATGTCTGTTTTATTTACTATAGTGCACAGTACAGTGCCTGACATATGTTATGCAATTAGTAAATCTGAAAAATTAATTTACTGAGTGATAGAAAATCCATTGAAATATTACATATATATATATATATATACATATGTATATATATATATGGCATATGGGAGGAAAACGGGAAAGTTTTGGCTTATCCACAGCCCTTTCTCCAGTAATCACTTACCACTAAGCACCAAATATGTGAAAGCTGTTTCAGGGCTGCTGTGAATTCAAAGAAAAGACCAGGTCTTTGCCCTCATGCACTTATACCCTGGGAGGGAAGATTAATATGTATACCAGTAACCATAATTCAAGAGACACTTGAGTGTATACTGACTTGGGAGGTGCAAGCATAGTGCAAAGGACATTCACTGCAAAGGAGCAAAGCAAAAATTACACCAGTTTATGTAGACAGCAGCTTGACTAGGCAAAGCTTGGTGAGAGAAAACAGAGGGGCTACGTTTAGATAGTGAAGTTCAATTGCCTAGGGGAAGAGTTTGTAAGTTGTTTGAATAAACCAAGGAGACCCCCTAAAAGTTTGGAAGCTGGGCACTAATTTAATTCAGGTGTAGTTTAGAATGGTTAATCTGGAAGTGCCTGGCAAAATGAATTAAAACAGGGAAGACCTGGGAGTGAGGACATGTGTTTGGAAACTTCCAATTCTAGGAAAAGAGACAAGTAAGATCTATGGTGATGATAGTGGGAATGGAGAGAACAGGTAGATTGGGAGGGCACTTTGCAAGAGACAGCCACCTGCTTTGAAAACTCATTGACAGTTTCAAGGTGTAGGCAAGGGAGATGAAGATAATTGTGGGAATGCAGGTAACAGAATGGAAAATAAGAGCAAAAGTCTGGTTTCATAGAATAGTTGGGGAGGGAAAGCAGGAGGAAATTGTTTGAATACTTGGGTGTGAGATGGGGGGTTACACTTGGGATAGGGATTATATGATGTTTTAAACTTTATGTCCTGCTTTCTACACTGGACAAAGGAAAGATAATACCTCTTAATTCACTCCCGTTTAAGGACTTTAGGAGAGGCAGTCTGGGAGACTACTCATTTCTGCTATCTGTGCAGATCTGATTGAGAAAGGGAAAGTGAGTGACCTTTGATACAGAGTCAGACATAGGCTGAAGTCCTGACTCACCGCTCACCAGCTAATTGCTCCCTGGTCACCACGTGACCTTCTCAAGCCATGCAAAGTCTCTAAGCTCAGTTTCCTTCTCCATGAAACGGAAACAAGTCATGGTTATTGTAATGTCAAGGACCAGTGGAAGAAGTCAGTGAGATTACGTATTTTAAAGTGCTTTTGTAAATCCTCTTGGGAGGGCAGGATCGTCAAGGAAACTCTAGGTGTGTGTCTGTGATGCATATTGGGTATCATATATTGGTTGTATTATCCATTATAACACTGCTTTAAATAATTGCCACTTTTAATAGGTTTACAGAGTCATTATCCCTGAACACAAAATCATTCAAAACAATGTTTTTGAGGGGTTTGTTTCATTGGTCAGGTAACCTGACATTTTTCTTTAAAAATTCTTGTTTATATAAAAGTTAAACAAGGAGCTGAGGAGACTTTAGGACTTTAACAGTGGAAAAGGTAACTCTTTTTCTCTAACAGTGGAAAAGGTAAACTCTGCAGCAGTAGTCTGTCTCCTCTAGCTTGCAGAAGCCAAGCTTTCCCGCACTGCCTCCCTGTGTCTGCCGAGAGAAGCACTGGGCGTGAGCTTCTACCTAGTTGAAGCACTCTCTCTGACTCAAGCATAGACCTTCCCGGATGCTGAAAACTGATGGGCTCTGAATGCCAGCAGCAGAGCTCGGTACCAGGCTCAAAAAGCCTGCAACAACAACAAAATTTCCTCTGTGGAGGAAAATGAAATACTGCTGGCAAAATCTCTCTAAAGCTTGGGCAGAACTTGGGAGTTACATTTACTTAAAAAAAAAAAAAAGCATTTAGAGAATAGCCTATTTCTGAACCCCCCTTACTGTCACGAGAAATTTAATTTCTTTTGAAGTGCAAGCATTCCAAAATGAGGGATGTGAAGAGTTATGGCAACCATTGAATATGGGGCTGACCCCTTAAAATAAATAAGCACTATGTCCACTCGCAAATAAATGGCTTTTGTTTGAGAATGGGGTGGGTTTGATAAGGATGGTGTTACGACGTTTAATGAGGTGCAAGGGAAAAATGACTTTCATAAGTTCACGTGGCTGTCATTATATTCTCTCCTCTGTTCCCTTTCACCAAAATTCCACTCTTATAGACCCACTTCTGGATCCTTCGGCATCCACTATAGTACAAGTCAGAGCATATGTGGATAATAGCGTGCATTTGCTGTGGGAATATATGCATCTATTTTATGCACCAGGAAAGGCTACAAATGAGGGAAGAAGCAAGAAAGCTGTGTGTAGACTGTTCTTATTGGCAGGTAGTAGTGCTGGAGTCCATATAGAATCTTTTGAATGAACTAAGCATTATGACAGACACACATACACATTTTCTAGGATCATATCTTTCTCTCTCTGGTTCTTACCTTATGTGGATTTTATATCTTTGTCATTTTTTAAAAAATCAATAATCATCCTGTTGATCACTTTCTCCTTTTTAAGTCATTTCCTCCAGCAGCAACATTAGTTAAACATATTCCCAAATCCACTCCACTCATTAGTATTAATGTAGTAATCATCATTCCCTTCCTTGGCTCCTTAGACTTGCTTCAATATTTACACATTGGCCAAAGCTGATTGAGCAAGAATAATGAGCCCCTTCGATATCCGCACTGCACAAGGTAGGGAAGACTTGTTTCCACTGGGTGGAGTATATGGCAGAATAAACAGTACATCTTATAATTGTCAATGAAAATGACAACCAGGGTCCCCAGTGCTGCTGTGGCTGTGGCATCACCCATGCTGGACTGATTCTCTGCCTCTCAAGGGACCATGAGAAATAAAATTGCCCTATAGCCCTCTATAGCGTCTACTGAGATTATTTCATTCTTTTTAAAGGAAAGATCCCTCATCAGTTAGAGGGTTTTTATGCAGACGTATCAGATTGAGAGGGCTTTTACTTCAGGTTCCCTGATGGTACAGTTTTATATGTAAAGAATTTCTGTTGTATTTTTTCCACATTTATTTTCTGGCAAAATAAACGAGTCAACTTTCATGCCTTCATCAGACACTTAATTCAATGGACATTTAGAAGCACTTGCTACTTGGCAAACATTGTGCTAAGAGCTAGAGCCTCCTCCAGCCCATTTTTTCCTCTCTGGATGAAGTTAAAATAAAAATAATGTGAACTGAAGACAGAGTTTTTGAAACATGGAGGCATTCTAGAAAACATGCATCTCAGAGTTTGCTTGACCTAATTTCATAAAAAGAGGGAAAAAAGTAAAATATATTTTCATCTCTAATAATATCGTCTTCTCAACCAAATCGCCAGAGTTTTCTGAAGGCACATATTATTTTTCAAGACAAGGAGAGCTCCTTTTGACTAATATTTGCTCCCTAAAGAGTAGGATGTTTGTATATTTAGACATCTGTGTTTCCTGTCACAGGATAGATGAAGACATTTTCTCATTGCTCTATGTTTTGAAGATTTGTTTTTATCATTGGCAGTTCCCCCCTTTAGCACTAAAGCTGCAGAGTTGCCTTCCTGCTGAGAGTTCAGAATGTTTCCCTACCACACAGACAGCGCTCTATCCCCACACAGCATTCAGCTTCCACCGAACACTCTAGAATACCTCTATATTCAGAGATAATTGTTGTTAATCACTCATTCATTACCCAGCCCTGGCTAGGGCTCTTGCCTATTTTTGTTTCTGTCAGCAGTTCTGAAAAGAAAACAGATCAAGGGGATAGTATAAATTCCACCTTCAGGCTGGAGTTCTGAACACAGGGGGACTGTGAGGCAGTTTTAATTCACAAAACTGAATGAGAACTGCTACAGAGGAGAAAGAAAAAATTGGAGGGAGAGTATAAAAAAGAGACAGGGTGAGAGGGATGGTAAGAAATCAAGCAAAAGAGCTCTTGGGTTCACAAAGCTGGATCCAGGAGACCTGGAACCCAGAGAGACCACAGTGCAGGGGTGCACCCAGCCATCTGGGGGCTCCCAACCTGGCAGACCCAGCCTTCCTGGGCAGGGTGCCAGGGAGCTCCACTCAACTCTTCTGGGTTTTCTAGTATTCTCTCTCACCTCCCCAAAACAAATAATTTGTGGAGTAACCCAATTTTAGAATCAGAAGAGATGTTAATAATTGTCAATCCTAACCATCTATTTTCAAAGGTAAGAATACAAAGAATCTAAAATTTCATAAAACACACAATTTTTGCAAAGCTGGCTAGCCAGGCCTCCTGACTCTCAAGCCAGGGTGATTTAGCTTTTAGGACCAAATAAATAGATGTGGGCTTCTGTGAGGTAGATGGAATCATAAGCATATAATCCCTAAATGAGCAAAATAACCCATGGAGTAAAAATTCCAACTGCAATCCAAATTCCTTGATTAAGGACTAGATCAAGATCATAGTAAACCACAATCATAAATATAAACTGAAAAGCAGTGTCTTGAATGTCTTCCTCAACCTTCTGTACTTTCTAACAGTATCTTTAGTTGGGACACTGAGAGTGTTTATATTTTCCTGTGGAAAATAACCCTTCTCTACTCTCCAGAATTGTCATTAGCTACATTGATTGATTGAGTCTTTTATTCATTCAGTCATCCATTACATATTTATGGAGTCCTTGCATTGTTCAAGTTCCTGAATTACAGAAGTCCCTTTTTAAAGAAAGTCATAGATAGTCTCAACATGAGATGTATATCTAAACAATTAAAATCGGGTTTAAGACTGACAAACTTGATGACATCAAAATGTTAAACTTTTCAATGTCAAAATAAAAACCCCATAAGCAAAAAAAAAAAAAAAAATCGGGTCTAATATACTAATTATAAAGTTAAAGTAGTTAGCATGCCAGTATGCATTCTTCATTTCAAATAGCCTAGCCCAGAAAACTATATTAGTTATATTTTAAAAAGAGGAGGGAATTTGTTAAGAATCCACCCCCTGCTCCGGAATTTCTTGGTAGAGAACCTTCCTACTTATAGAAGTTATGATCTTTGCTGTGCTCCTGCTGTGAACTAGGTGATATGATGGACTTTATTATTTCATTTAATCACTCTTATCCCCAAGATACTCTAGCCTATTTCAGATAAGTGTATGGAAGCTCAAAGAATTGAGTGACTTTCTCATGGCCAAAATTTAATGCAACAGAGTCATAATTCAGGTCTATTGAGCCCCATTTTCCTCTCATCCAGCACTCGGTCTCAGGGTAACCAAGGTTGACTGGTATTGGGTTGGCTCCATGAGTTGGAGATTACTGTTTACTCCAGATGATGGGCTGGGGATATTTGTGGAGATTGGGGTGGAAGACTTGCCTAAAAGTAAATGGCTTCTCTATATTAAAATTATTTACTTATTCAATATCAACTGTCTCAGTTGTACCAGCCCTGTGCTATGTGCTAATCCAAGGACAAATAAGAAATTTATTTCTCAGGGGGTCTGGGTGCCTCAGTCGGTTAAATGGTTGACTCATGATTTCATCTCAGATCATGATCTCAGAGTCCTGAGATCAGGCCCCATGTTGGGCTCTGAACCTAATGCAGTCTGCTTGAGATTCTCCCTTACCCTCCTTGCCCTCTGCCCCTCCCCCAGCTCACTCGTGCTTGCCTGCTGTCTCTCTCTCTCTCTCAAATAAATAACATCTTTTAAAAAATGAAATTTTTTTCTCTTAAGAAGGTCATGGTCTACTGGGGGTGGCAGTGACATGGGTATGTATGCAAATAAAGGCAACACAGTGTTGTGTGTCTCCACAATAAATTGGCATGTATGTTACTGTAGGTAGATAAGGAAGGGAGTGGTCAATTCTGCTTGGGAGCAAAGGCAGGTATAAGGATGGCTTCCACAAAAATGACAACATGGATTTGAAAATAACATCAGTGTTTAGTCTATATGTTGCCAGCTATATTAGTTGTGGTGAGAACCAGAAAGACTCAGATGGATGTATTACATTTCTTTGTTCTGCTGCTTTATTTTCATGAATTCTATTCATGTCTTATGGCAAGTGGCTTCAACCACTTGGTCCGTACTTATTTTTATTTGAAGATATGGGAATGTGAGCTAGATCTTTTGTTGTGGCAGCTTTACTGGCTTCTAGCTGCTTAGGAAAGAGGAACAGGAACCAGGGAGCACCAACTTCGCCAGAGTAAATCATTAACTTGGGATTTAAAAACATTCTTTTCCTTTTCTACTGGTTCGCCAATCAGTAACCTTCTCCATTTCTGTTATAACTACTTCTTCAACCAAATTCATGTAGAAGGATGAGATTCTTGGGAGAAGAGGACAACCAGTTTACAAAGATGAGAGAAAGAACTACCATAGTGGAGTTGCTCTTGTGATGAGCTTTGAGTGTTTGTATGTGTGTGGTTTCTCTAAGTCACTGGGAAAGTTTTTAATGCTCATAGAAACCAAAGAGTTCCTGGAGAGTTACAGAAAGCCCCAGCAGTCACCAGCTGACACTTGAAAGAAACTGAAGCCATATTTCCACCCCAGAAAGAGATGGAGAAAGGACAGCAGTAGGGGGCCAGCTGCACTGGGGATTTTTTGTTTTTGTTGTTTTTTCCCTTTAAAAAGTATATGCCACAGACATATCTTCATCAATCATTCTCCAGACACAATTACACAAGCATGTTGGTAGCTTATTTCCTTATTTTCACATATATTCTTATATGCTAGTCTTCTCTCTCTCTCTCTCTCTCTCAATTTCTTTCTGTACTCAGTCCTGTCAACTTTCCTTGTAACACTTCTTGTCCTTCAACAATTACTCAAAGCCACAACAGCATAAAAGTTGAAGAGTTGTCATCCTCAGGTCTTGGGGGCATCTTAGGATGCAACTCAAGACTGAGTCCACTCAGAAATACAGATCTCCTCTATTGTTTTTACTCATGTTGAAGCCACTTGTCATAAGACTTTTTCTGAAGAAATAGAGGTAAGAGTAATAAATTTACTACTAAAGGACAAATGAACTCAGTCTAAAGTGTGTGTAATGAGGGTGTCTGGGTAGCTCAGTTGGTTAAACATCTGCCTTTGGCTCAGGTCATGATCCTGTGGTCCTGGGATTGAGCTCCACATTTCTCACTCTTGCTCTACCTTTGCTCTTCCCTCCTGCTCAAGCTCACTCCCTCTTTCTCGCCCCATCTCTCTCTCAAATAAATAAATAAAATCTTAAAAAAATAAAAGGTGTGTGGTATTGCCCACTTTTATTGACTATTTAGTGTGTGCAAGCCTAATAAAATAATTCCATTTACAGACCTGGTGTCCAAAGGTGACTGACCATCCACATCTGAGCCGCCTTCTCCTCATTAAAAAAACACCTCAGAGTAAGAAGCAGGTAGTATTTTTGGGTCTAAAATCCAAATGACTATGGGAAAGAATTTTGGGCCCAGGCTGATAACCTGCCTTGCTCTAATCAGCTGTGACAGGGGTTGTGCTCATGAAGAAGAAGCAGAGATAATGAATCTAGTCCTGTGGACTGTGGATGAAGTTCAAAGTGGGTAGCAGTTCTCTGAGACATAACTAAACAATATTTGCTAGAGGTACATATTAAGAGGGTCCTGATTTTGCTTCTTTTTTGTTTTTTTGTTTTTAATTATTTTTATTAACATATAATGTATTATTTGCCCTGGGGGCACAGGTCTTTGAATCATCAGGCTTACACATTTCACAGCACTCACCATAGCATGTACCCTCCCCAATATCCATAACCCAACCAACCTATTCTTACCCCCCCCAGCTTTTTTTTTTATTGTGTTTTGTGAGATTAAGAATCTTTTATGGTTTGCCTACTTCCGGATCCCATCTTGTTTCATTTGTTCCTTCCCTACCCCAACAACCCCCTGCCCTGCCTCTCAAATTTTTCATATCAGAGAGATCATATGATAATTGTCTTTCTCTGATTGCTTTATTTCACTCAGAACAATACCCTCTAGTTCCATCCACATCATTGCAAATGGCAAGATTTCATTTATTTTGATGGCTGCATAGTCTGACTTTGCTTCTAATAACCTAATATCTCCAGTAGTTCATTCTTATTTTCTCCATACTTAAAGTAATAATTTGAAATAGATGATATTTTAACTCCCTCCCAGCTGTGAAAAGCTATGAACATTGTCTTATGATTTAACTGCTTTTTTTCAGTTGTAATTTCTGGTTGAGCATGTCAATTTGAACTCAGGCATTTGTCTCAGCTCCCTCCTAAACTCCAACTAAAATGGTGGTAAGAATAGAAGTGGCATAAACTCACAAGAATTAAAAAACAACAGGGTTGAAAGGACAATAAGTGAGAAATGCCAACCAAACTCTAGAAGCTAGAAAGCTAATGGACAGATGATAATTAATTGGTAGAGGAGAAGACAAAATATTAGCCCAACCAGTATATCCATAGAATACCTGAAAGTCTCAGGAAGAGAAGTTACTTGTGATGAAGAAGAAGACTAGAAACATGAGTATTGCCTGAAAGTCTTTATAAGAAGCTATAAAAACCCCAGATCACCCCTTGCATATCTACCAGAGACACTCAAGTCCCCATCCCCAAGGGAGCGAGATGACTAGAGATTTACTCTCTGAAAAAATTCAACCAGAGAGGCCCTGGATCTAGACCTTAAACAGGGGCGAGGCACTGTAATGAAACTAAGGAGATCTACTGGGAAAATCCCTTTTCCAACCCCAACCCCTTTTCCCTGGCTTCCAGAACACCAGTGGTAAGGCAGGAGATTAGAGAGTTACTTTCTGGCATGATTTAATGCACATGAAAAAAGACTTACACTGACCATTTGAAGTGCCCTCAAAAAATAACTCCCTAACCACCATTGATAGAGTCCACCATGTCTCATATTGTCTACATGAGTAGACAGACAAGGATCTCAGGACATGTGAAAAAACTTCTACTACAAAAGCCAAAGATCAAAACCAGCAAACAGAAAATGGCAGTCAGGGGATTTGGAAACAATACAGAAAATAGAAGAAACATAAAAGAAAAATATTGATATTATTTCCCAGGGAATAAGAGAAGATATTACATGGTGAAGCATTAAGAAAGGTAAAAATAAACATTCACAGAATATGAAGTAGCTCCAGGAGATAATACCAGGTATAACCAAAACAACACATTTGGGGAAAGGATTGAATGTTAAAATTAAGAGTTGAGATAGGAGAAAAAAATACAAATGGACAGTAGAAGAGAATAGTTACAAAAGTTGGGAACCATCCAAGAGTTCAAACATCTGATTAGTAAGTAATTATTAACTCCAGGAAAAATGGAAAGTTGTATAAGAAAGGAAATGTAATCAGAAAGTACTAGATGGTTTTGGAGTAAATGACACTGAAATAGCCATAATAATAATAATAATAAACCATTTAATATTGATTTAACAAAAGTTGTGGCATAACTGCTTTTTGTTGTACTACAGTGAGGCTGGATACGTAAGAATGGATTGTTTGTAATTTCTTTTTTATTATAAATTTTTACTCATGCTTTTGCTTATTTTCATTGGTATATTTACCATTTATTATCATTTTGTAAATATTCTTGATTTAATAAAATTTGCATTCTTTGTCTATGATATGATGCAAATTTTGTTTTTAGTTTGTCTTTGACTTTGTTGTCTTACTCATAGTACCTTTGTAATGCATAGAAAATACACATTTTAAGTTTATCAATCTATCAAATTTTTTATTATTTCCATATTTTCACATTGCTCAGAAGGTTCTTCACTGAAAATATACCATTAACTTTTGTTTTCTTCCTTGATTGTTATGGTTTTGATTTCCACATAGGACTTTTTAAATACATTTATGTGCATGAGTTGTAGCTAGAACTATACTATTTTTTTTCATTTATGGTTAACTCATTATCCTATTATGTTCTATGGCATTGTCCAACCTTTTCCCCCTTGGTTCAAAATGCCATTATTGTCATGTTTTATTTTTTAATTAAAAATTTTTTTTTAAATTTTTATAAACATATAATGAATTTTTATCCCCAAGGGTACAGGTCTGTGAATCACCAGGTTTACAAACTTCACAGCACTCACCATAGCACATACCCTCCCCAATGTCCATAACCCCACCACCCTCTCCCGACTCCCCTTCCCCCAGCAACCCTCAGTTTGTTTTGTGAGATTAAGAGTCACTTATGGTTTGTCTCCCTCCTGATCCCATCTTGTTTCTTTTATTCTTTTCCTACCCCCCGAACCCTCCATGTTGCATCTCCACTTCCTCATATCAGCGAGGTCATATGATAGTTGTTTTTATCCGATTGACTTATTTCACTAAGCATGATACCCTCTAGTTCCATCCACGTCATCACAAATGGCAAGATTTCATTTCTTTTGATGGCTGCATAGTATTCCATTGTGTATATATACCACATCTTCTTTATCCATTCATCTGCTAATGAACATCTAGGTTCTTTCCATAGTTTGGCTGTTGTAGACAATGCTGTTATAAACATTCGGGTGCACCTGTCCCTTCGGATCACTATGTTTGTATCTTTAGGGTAAATACCTAGTAGTGCAATTGCTGGGTCATAGGGTAGCTCTATTTTCAACTTTCTGAGGAACCCCCATGCTGTTTTCTAGAGAGGTTGCACCAGCTTGCATTCCCATCAACAGTGTAGGAGGGTTCCCCTTTCTCCTCATCCT
Source organism: Mellivora capensis (assembly GCA_004024625.1). NCBI lineage: Eukaryota > Metazoa > Chordata > Mammalia > Carnivora > Mustelidae > Mellivora > Mellivora capensis. The sequence goes on along the minus strand of PISX010004849.1, from coordinate 59,006 downwards.
CGCCAGCATCTGTCATTTCCTGACTTGTTAATTTTAGCCATTCTGACTGGTGTGAGGTGGTAACTCATTGTGGTTTTGACTTGTATTTCCCTGATGCCAAGTGATGTGGAGCACTTTTTTATGTGTCTATTGGCCATCTGGATGTCTCTTTTGCAGAAATGTCTGTTCATGTCCTCTGCCCATTTCTTGATTGGAATATTTGTTCTTTGGATGTTGAGTTTGCTAAGCTCTTTATAGATTTTGGACACTAGACCTTTATCTGATATGTCATTTGCAAATATTTTCTCCTATTCTGTCAGTTGTCTTTTGGTTTTGTTAACTGTTTCCTTTGCTGTGCAAAAGCTTTTGATCTTGATGAAATCCGAATAGTTCATTTTTGCCCTTGCTTCCTTGCCTTTGGTGATGTTCCTAGAAAGAAGTTGCTGCGGCTGAGGTTGAAGAGGTTGCTGCCTGCGTTCTCCTCAAGGATTTTGATGGATTCCTTTCTCACATTGAGGTCCTTCATCCATTTTGAGTCTATTTTCATGTGTGGTGTAAGGAAATGGTCCAATTTCATTTTTCTGCAGGTGGCTGTCCAATTTTCTCAAAACCATTTATTGAAGAGGCTGTCTTTTCTCCATTGGACATTCTTTCCTGCTTTGTTGAAGATTAGTTGACCATAGAGTGGAGGGTCTATTTCTGGGCTCTCTATTCTGTTCCCTTGATCTATGTGTCTGTTTTTGTGCCAGTACCATACTGTCTTGATGATGACAGCTTTGTAATAGAACTCAAAGTCCGGAATCGTGATCCCACCAACTTTGGCTTTCTTTTTCAATATTCCTTTGGCTATTTGAGGTCTTTTCTTGTTCCATATAAATTTTAGGATTATTTGTTCCATTTCTTTGAAAAAAAAAATGGGTGGGATATTGATAGGGATTGCATTAAGTGTGTAGATTGCTTTAGGTAAGCATAGACATTTTCACAATATTTGTTCTTCCACTCCAGGAGCATGGAACATTTTTCCATTTCTTTGTGTCTTCCTCGATTTCTTTCATGAATGCTTTATAGTTTTCTGAGTATAGATTCTTAGCCTCTTTGGTTAGGTTTATTCCTAGGTATTTTATGGTTTTGGGTGCAATTGTAAATGGGATTGACTCCTTAATTTCTCTTTCTTCTGTCTTGTTGTTGGTGTAGAGAAATACAACTGATTTCTGTGCATTGATTTTATATCCTGACACTTTACTAAATTCCTGTACAAGTTCTAGCAGTTTTGGAGTGAAGTCTTTTGGGTTTTCCACATATAGTATCATATCATCTGCAAAGAGTGATAGTTTGACTTCTTCTTTGCCGATTTGGATGCCTTTAATTTCTTTTTTTTTTTCTGATTGCTGAGGCTAGGACTTCTAGTACTGTGTTGAATAGCAGTGGTGATAATGGACATCCCTGCTGTGTTCCTGACCTTAGCAAAAAGCTTTCAGTTTTTCTCCATTGAGAATGATATTTGCAGTGGGTTTTTCATAGATGGCTTTGATAATATTGAGGTATGTACCCTCTATCCCTACACTTTGAAGAGTTTTGATCAGGAAGGGATGCTGTACTTTGTCAAATGCTTTTTCGGCATCTATTGAGAATATCATGTGGTTCTTGTTCTTTCTTTTATTAATGTGTTGTATCACATTGATTGATTTGCGGATGTTGAACCAACCTTGCAGCCCTGGAATAGATCTCACTCGGTCATGGTGGATAATCCGTTTAATATACTGCTGAATCCTATTGTCTAGTATTTTGGTGAGAATTTTCGCATCTGTGTTCATCAAGGATATTGGTCTGTAATTCTCTTTTTTGATGGGATCCTTGTCTGGTTTTGGGATCAAGGTGATGCTGGCCTCATAAAATGAATTTTGAAGTTTTCCTTCCATTTCCATTTTTTGGAACAGTTTCAGGAGAATAGGTATTAATTCTTCTTTAAATGTTTGGTAGAATTCCCCTGGGAAGCGATCTGGCCCTGGGTTCTTGTTTCTTGGGAGATTTTTGATGACTGCTTCAATCTCCTTACTGGCTATGGATCTGTTCAGGTTTCCTATTTCTTCCTGGTTCAGTTGTGGTAGTTTATATGTCTCTAGGAATATATCCATTTCTTCCAGATTGTCAAATTTGCTGGCATACAGTTGCTCATGTTCTTTTTTTTTTTTTTTTTTTTTTTGACAGACAGAGATCACAATTAGGCAGAGAGTCAGGCAGAGAGAGAGGAAGGGAAGCAGGCTCCCCGCTGGGCAGAGAGCCTGATGCGGGGCTCAATCCCAGTACCCTGGGACCATGACCTGAGCGGAAGACAGCAGCTTAATCCACTGAGCCATCCAGGCACCCCTCTTAATATATTCTTATAATTGTTTGTATTTCTTTGGTGTTGGTTGTGATCTTTCTTCTTTCACTCATGATTTTATTTATTTGGGTCCTTTCTCTTTTCTTTTTGATAAGTCTGGCCAGGGGTTTGCCAATCTTATTAATTCTTTCAAATTAATTAATGCTCCCCCCGTCTCTGGTTCATTTTCAAAGAACCAGCTCCTAGTTTTGTTGATTTGTTCTATTGTTTTTTTTTGGTTTCTATTTCATTGATTTCTGCTCTGATCTTTATTATTTCTCTTCTCTTGCTGGGTTTAAGCTTTCTTTGTTGTTCTTTCTCCAGCTTTTTAAAGTGTAGTGTTAGTTTGTGTATTTGAGACCTTTCTTGTTTCTTGAGAAAGGCTTGTACCACGATATATTTTCCTCTCAGAACTGCCTTTGCTGTGTCCCACAGATATTGAACTGTTGTGTTTTCATTATCATTTGTTTCCATGAATTTCTTCAATTCTTTTTCATTTCCTGGTTGACCCATTCATTCTTTAGTAGGATGCTCTTTAGTCTCCATGTATTTGGGTTCTTTCCAGATTTCCTCTTGAGATTGAGTTCTAGCTTCAGAGCATTGTGGTCTGAAAATATGCAAGGAATGATCCCCATCTTTTGATACTGGTTGAGACCTGATTTATGACCCAGGATGTGATCTATTCTGGAGAATGTTCCATGTGCACTAGAGAAGAATGTGTATTCTGTTGCTTTGGGATGAAATGTTCTGAATGTATCTGTGATGCTCATCTGGTGCATTGTGTCATTTAAGGGCTTTATTTCCTTGTTGATCTTTTGCTTGGATGATCTGTCCATTTCAGTGAGGGGAGTGTTAAAGTCCCCTACTATTATTGTGTTATTGTCACTGTGTTTCTTTGATTTTGTTCTTAATTGGTTTATATATTTGGCTGCTCCCATGTTAGGGGCATAGATATTTAAATTTTTTAGATCTTCTTGTTGGACAGACCCTTTGAGTATGCTATAGTGTCCTTTCTCATTTCTTATTGTAGTCTTTGGCTTAAAATCTAATTGATCTGACATAAGGATTGCCACCCCAACTTTCTTTTGATGTCTGATAGCATGGTAAATTGTTTTCCACCCCCTCACTTTAAATCTGGAGGTGTCTTTGGGTCTAAATTGAGTTTCTTGTAGACAGCATATTGATGTTTTTTTTTTTAATCCATTCTGATACCCCGTGTCTTTTGATTGGGGCATTTAGTCCGTTTACAGTCAGGGTAACTATTGAGAGATATGAATTTAGTGCCATTGTATTGCCTGTAGGTGACTGTTACTGTATATTGTCTCTGTTCCTTTCTGATCTACTACTTTTAGGCTCTCTCTTTGGTTAGAGGACCCCTTTCAGTATTTTCTGTAGGACTGGTTTGTGTGTACAAATTCTGTTAGTTTTTGTTTGTCCTGGAAGCTTTTTATCTCTCCTTCTATTTTCAATGATAGCTTAGCTGGATATAGTATTCTTGACTTCATGTTTTTCTAATTTAGTGCTCTGAATATACCATGCCAGTTCTTTCTGGCCTGCTAGGTCTCTGTGGATAAATCTGTTGCCAGTCTAATATTTTTACCGTTGTATGTTACAGACTTCTTGTCCTGGGCTGTTTTCAGGATTTTCTCTTTGTTGCTAAGACTTGTAAAATTCACTCTTAGATGATGGGGTGTGGACCTATTTTTATTGATTTTGTGGGGGGTTCTCTGTGCCTCCTGGATTTTGATGCTTGTTCCCTTTACCATATTAGGGAAATTCTCTACAATAATTCTCTCCAATATACCTTCTGCTCCCCTCTCTCTTTCTTCTTCTTCTGGAATTCCAATTACTCTAATGTTGTTTCATCTTATGGTGTCACTTATCTATCGAATTCTCCCCTCGTGGTCCAGTAGCTGTTTGTCTTTCTTTTTCTAAGATTCTTTATTCTCTGTCATTTGGTCTTCTATATCACTAATTCTTTCTTCTGCCTCATTTATCCTAGCAGTAAGAGCCTCCATTTTTTTTGTATTTTTTTTTAATTTTTATAAACATATAATGTATTTTTATCCCCAAGGGTACAGGTCTTTGAATTGCTAGGTTTACACACTTCACAGCACTCACCATAGCATATACCCTCCCCTATGTCCATAACCCCACCACCCTCTCCCGACCCCCCTTCCCCCAGCAACCCTCAGTTTGTTTTGTGAGATTAAGAGTCACTTATGTTTTGTCTCGCTCCCAATCCCATCTTGTCTCATTTATTCTTTTCCTACCCCCCAAACCCCTCATGTTGCATCTCCACTTCCTCATATCAGGGAGATCATATGATAAGTTGTCTTTATCTTATTGTCTTATTTCACTAAGCATGATACCCTCTAGTTCCATCCACATCGTCGCAAATGGCAAGATTTCATTTCTTTTGATGGCTGCATAGTATTCTGTTGTGTATATATACCACATCTTCTTTATCCATTCATCTGTTGATGGACATCTAGGTTCTTTCCATAGTTTGGCTACTGTAGACATTGCTGTTATAAACATTCGGGTGCACGTGCCCCTTTGGATCACTATGTTTGTATCTTTAGGGTAAATACCCAGCAGTAAGAGCCTCCACTTTTTATTGCACTTTATTAATAGCTTTTTTGATTTCAAGCTGGTTAGATTTTAGTTCTTTTATTTCTCCAGGAAGTGCTTTTTTTTTTTTTTAAATCTCCAGAGAGGGTTTCTCTAATATCTTCCATGCCTTTTTTAGCCCAGATAGAACCTTGAGAATCATCATTCTGAACTCTAGATCTGACATATTACCAATGTCTGTATTTATTAGGTCCCTAGCCTTCAGTACTGCCTCTTGTTCTTTTTTTTTTTTTTTTTTGTGGTGAGTTTTTCTGCCTTGTCATTTTGTCTAGATAAGAGTATATGAAGGAGCAAATAAAATACTAAAAGGGTGGCAAAGACCCCAGGAAAATGCACTCTAACCAAATCAGAAGAGACCCCAAATTGTGGGGGGGGAGGGGATAAAAAGAAGTTCAGAAAAAAATAATTAAAAAAAGAAAACAAATAAAGAAAAAATATAAAAAAGAAAAAAATATATATTAGACTGGTGAGTAGAACAGGGTCACCCACTTAATTTTGGGAGTATTTTGGTCTCTTAGAAGAAACTACCTCCCCAAATTTTAAAGAATGAAAAATGTATATAAGGGTAAACACAATGAAGGTATGGAATATGCCTGTAAAGATGAAAAAAATTTTTTTTTTTATTTCTAAAAAAGGAGTTGATAAAGTAAGTTGGTTGGGAGAATAAAGAAAAAGAAAGTGGAGAGAACTTGCTCGGGCTGGAGACTAGAACAAGCCCAGAGCTAGATTTAGGGTATATTTTGATCTATTAGAAGAAGTTGTACCCCAAATTTTTTAGAAGAAAAAACCCTATGTGTATATGAAAAATAAAGTTAAATACAATGAAGGATAAAATATGACTATAATAATGAAGGTTCTAAAAAGATTATTATTATTTTTTATGAAAGGTATTGTTAAGATAAACTAGTTAAAAAAACGTTAAAAAATAAATGGGTAAAAGTTAAAAAGAAATTAGCAGAAGAAAAAAAATAAAATTAAAAAAATTAAATTAACTGCAAGACTAAAGAATCATGGGGACAAGGCCATGAGTTCTGTGCTTTGCTTTCTCCTCCTCTGGAATTCTGCTGCTCTCCTTGGTAAGTGAACTTGGTCTTGGCTGGATTTCTTGTTGATCTTCTGGGGGAGGGGCCTGTTGTAGTCATTCTCAAGTGTCTTTGCCCGAGGCAGAATTGCACCGTCCTTACCAGGGGCCAGGCTAAGTAATCTGCTTGATTTCACTTTTGAGAGCTTTTGTTCCCTGAACGCTTTCCGCTTTCTGTAGAGTTCTGGAGGACGGGAATGAAAATGGTGACCTCCCAATCTCCAGCCCAGAGAAGCAGAGAGTTTGGGGCCCTCCTCCTCAGTGCGCCCTCAGAGAAAATTGCTCAATCACTCCTTTCTCCCTGGCCTCCAGTGGCGCTCTGAGCTCATCCAGCCTGTGACCGGTTCAAGGTAACCCCGAGCTGAGAGCTCACTCCTCAGCTCTGTCTCTGTAGCTGGCTTCCCTGCTCCAATACCTACGAGCTCTGTGACACTCAGACACCCCCGATCCTTCTGTGACCCCGCAGGACCTGGGAACATGCTGACCTCACGTGGGCTTCACCCCAGCTTAGCCCCTGGAGTGATGTCCCTCAGTGGAGCAGACTTTTAAAAGTCCTGATTTAGTGCTCTGTTGCTCTGCCACTTGCCAGGAGCCATCCCCTCCCCCCATGGTCTATCTTCCCATCGCTTTGGATTCACTTCTCCGCTGGTCCTACCTTTCAGAAAGTGGTCAATTTTCTGTTTCTAGAATTGCTGTTCTTCTCTTTGATCTCCCATTGGATTTGTAGGTGTTTGCAATGGTTTGATAAGCTATCTAGCTGATCTCTTGCTACCTGATGTTGTCTCAGCCTGCTACTTCTCCGCCATCTTGACTCCTCCCTCTATTGTCATGTCTTAAATTCTTACATGTGCTTAGATATTTTCCGAATGTGAAGTTTCTTAGTTTTATTCATGCAGGTGCAAAACATTTCCTGTTAGATTAATTCTTATGTAACAAGTGTTTTATTATCATGAGTAGGCTTTTTTAAAATTCGTGGCATTCACTAATTATTAGTATTAAATAGGGAAGCTATTGCTCAATATATATTTATTCTGTAATATACCATCTTGCTTAACATAATTTCTAATAACACTTGAACTGGCATAGCCAGATAAATGATTATATGATTTCCAAATGATTACAAATTGTCTTCTTTCAAATATTTATGCCTTTGATTTTGTTTTCATGTCTTGGTTAGAACTTTCAGAATAATGTTGGATAGTAATGGTGTTTGGGGACATCCTAACTCCTGGCTTTCATGGGACTTCCTTCAAAGAAGTGATGTCAACTCAAATGCCTACAAAAGCCTGCCAGGAAAAGAACAAGTGACACAGACCAAGATAAGGAAATAAGGCCAGTGACATGGAACATAGTGCCACCTGTTCTTCATGCAGAAGAAACCATACACAGTGCTGGGAACTGTGGCAAACTGAAGCATGCATAGCTGACTGCTGTGGGAAGCCATTATTAAGCTACAGTTAATTTTTGTCATGTGGGCCTAAGTTGCTAGAAGACAAAATTTGGAGGTTCATGTAAAATATTATGATTTTTAAATGCTGGCAACTAGGCAGAGTGTTTATTTTCCATCTCTTTTCTATATTATAAGAGGACAGATTTTTAAAGTTTCAAAATATGTATAATTAGGAGTTTATAATTACCATGATAAAGTTAATGTGACAATTTATTTATATACTCATATAACACTTGTCACATGTTATTATAATGGATTCTTTCCACATCAGTCTCTTCTGCTGGATGATGAGAACCTTGGTGATGGGAACTATGATTTATTCTTCCTTGTGTCTGTGATGTTTTACATAAGGCACATCAAACTTATTCAAAAGTGCTGAATTGAATAGTGCTACTAAAAATGTGAAGTTATTTTCATAGTTACCTAGAAATTTATATATTTGAAAATTATGTTTGTATACACTTTCATTTGATTATATGTTCTACTGATTTCAGGAGAAAAAACAGTTCTATCAAAATAGCTAAGTGACTGGTCTTTAAAGATAAATTTCAACTTAGGGCTAAAGTAGGGAACAATCTTTTTGTGGTAACAATTGAGGTTTTTTTTTTTTTAACAGAAAACATGATTTATATAGGAAGGGTAAGATATATTGGCTAAATACTGAGGGATAGTTACCAATCTGAATGACAAAAATTGGTCTTTGGAACTATGTTAAGTTTCCTGGCCTTCTTTTCTCTTATGGAGGTCAACTTGGCAAAGCCTCGAATACGTATTTGCAGAGACATTAATGATCTCACTAAATTGAAAGGATATCCTTTATGCTGCTTTAACTATGTAGATATAATGCTGTTTTTTTTTCCCCAAAAGGAAATAGTCATAACCCATAACCTGCAAGTGCAGGTAATTCATTCTCATGACAAAGTCAAGACAGAAGAGCTAAAATGAAAACAGTAGTGAGTGATGTGGCACTGCTCGACCTTTTTTGCTGGGGAAATGTGAATATAAGAGAAAGTAATTTAAACAGAAGTAAAATGTGGGTGCCTTTACATTGTGAAAATCCCTGAAGCCCTTTGTCATTTTTCTATACCATGAAACTCCCATAGTTACTGTGCCCTAGAGCATAGTTATTTGGGCTGGCTAAACCAGGGCCAAAAATTTAAAGGAAAAACAGACAAAACCCAGAAAACAGGAAAATAGTAAAGGGACCATGGCCTCCGTATTACGGAAAAATAAGTCAGAAGAAGACAAAGTCAGTTGATAATGTCATGTTGAAGGTGGTATTTCAGGAAGACTAATTTAGTGGCTCTTTTCATCATCACTGATTGAAAGAGAGAGAGAGGAACTCCAACCAAAGATCAACAGTCAAAAAAATCTACTCCAAAGATCCAGGTGTAACTTGGTAACATTACGAGCTACAAGAGGGGCAATATGAGCCAAAGGGTGGCAGCAAGGACACTGCAAAGGAGCAGGAGTAGAGCTGAGGGATCATATGGGTATAGGTGTGGCAGAGAGAGAAAAATAAAATGTCTCCTCCACCCCATACTATGACTTGGTTTTCATGGATCAGATGGTCATTTAGTGTTAGACACATTACTCTAAAGTATGACTTTGGTTTTAAAAAGGAAATGAGAAAACATTCTGTGCATTTTTTTCCTGACTCAGTTGCTATTCCTTTTACTCCATATTCTTTCATCATTAAGAGTATATAATTAAAAGAGTCAGCACAATGTAGTGAATAAGGCAATAAATTAAGCTGGTGGTGCCAAGTTCAAGTTTCAGTTCTGCCCTTGACTAACTATGTGGCTTGACTTTTTAAAGCCTCAAGCTTTTTAAAGCCACAGCTACAAAATGAGGTTGGGCTAGATATTCTGTAAGTCCTGTTTCATTTCTATATTGCAGTATTTTTTTCAAACATAAAATATGAAAATACATTTCTATGAAGGGTGTTGTCTCCTTAAGGTGTACAATTTTCCTTTGACCTTTATCATTTTATTGGCATCTACCTTTATCAGAAAACCCTTTAAGTATAAAGACTCCCATAAATTGCAGTTTGTGAACTCAGGAAAATGGAGAGATCAGAAGAGTAATTTAATGCTGTTACAGGCAGTTGAACAGGCCAGAAAAGCAGAAAATGAAACTAAGTCAACAAGCAAAATGATGGATGCCATGCAAGCTAAAGCGTGTTTTAGAAGGGAGAGAAATGCCACTGTGCCAAACCATATGGCACATTAAAACCAGGGAGGACAATCGGCACAGGCCTTGAATATGCTGGATTTTTCAGATCATTCCTTCTTTAACCCCCTAGTGAAATTCCTGTTTTGGGGAACTGAGCCAAAATTAAAGTGACAACAAGGTGAGTAATGAGAAAAGGAAAAATAATACTTGCCCTGATGATTTAAGCTGAAACTATAGTAAGTCACAAACAACAGCTTAGAGCATTCTCATTTGTGCCAACCTTAAAGCAGAGATTTCTGAGACAGCTCCCTTCTGTCTAGCTTCTGTCCACTTCTCTTAGGATCATCAGTAGGTAAAAGTCTCTTAATCTTGGAAGCATATCACTTATTCCCAATTAGGACTAAGGTCCAAAATATAGATATTCCTGGAGGCAATGATATATTGGCTGAAACTACTAAACAGAGAGTGAATGGTAGAAGATTTTGCCTAAAGCAGGTTTTGACTGAGAGCATAGAACTAAAAAGAGCTATGTCTCTGAAATTGAGAAAGATGCTTTACTGAGAAGAGAAAAGTTCTTTAAGGCAGAGCAGCTAACTCACCTGCTTTGCACTTGGCAAAAGCTAACATATTTGATCCTTAAAATCATCATTGTAAGCTGTCCTTGGGAGCCATATTTGTGTTGATGGCTTCCATTAGTGAATAAAGATTTCTACATTTTTTACTACTCCTTGAATCCTTCTGCCCAGGGCATCAGACTTGTTGCTTCACTGTTGTTAGAAACAGAATGGATAAGATGATTGCTGGAGGAAAACAAGGAGAAAGAAACCAAAGTGTATCTCCTACTTAGTAAACCCATGTTGTCTTCCCAAATTCTTGTTTCTCTGGGCCTGCCTGTATGGAATCTTCTCTAGGAACAAATATTCCTATGTAGGAAGAGATGCCTCAGAGTCAAGATTATTGAAAAATGAACTGGCAAACTAACTTTCTGAAGGAATAAATATGTGCCCTTATAAGTATTAGAAATAGCTTGATCATTGCACTTTGAGATTTGCTTTGAAAGCAGCAGTTAAATCTTCTGAGCACCATACACTACTCTTTATTATTATTGCTAATCGAAAATCCATAATGTGAACTAAGCACCTTTTTTTAGCAAAGGGAAAACGGATGAGTTCAGCTAGTGTGGTTTAAAAAGTAGCCCAGCTGCTGCTTTCTAATGATGTCTTAATGTAAAATTATCAATAGAAGACAGAAAAGAACATATTTGGGTCATGCATTTAAAGAAATGATGACTCAAGAGGACAGGGCTTGAATGAATGGGATCTTCATTTCTGAACTTTAGCAGACCTTGCTGATATTTTTAGCTTCCTTTAAACAGTCATGAGAATTAACTCAGCATGTGAAAGAAATTAGGTCAAAGTTTTAAGAAAAACAGGATGAGGGAAAAATTGTTTACATGGAAAGCATGAGTAATGGCACAAGTCCTGCCCTTCTTTTGACTGCCAGTGTCCTCAGCAGAACCATTGCAGTGATGATGTGGAGGTAGAGAGTGGAGAAAAATGGTCAACAGGACACAAGATGTTGCCTTAGCCCATCTGCAAAACATAGTTTTATGGTTTAAGTAGAAGAACAGGTGTGGGTTTACCAAATTACCTTTAGAAATTCACTAATTTGATGAATGGGAATGGAATTGGACTTTTTCAACGTTTATTTTGAAATAATTTTAGATTTGCAGAAGAATTGCAAAGATGGTATAAAGAGCTCCTATATAATTTTCACATGGTTTCTATGTAGCTATGATGCATTTATTAAAATAAGAAAGTAACACTGGTGTGATACTATTAATTAAACAACTGCTTTACTCTTTTCCAGAATTGTTTTTGCCTCTTTTAGTTCCTTTGCCTTTCCATGTAAATTTGAGAATCAGCTTGTCAATATCTACAAAAGACTTTGCTGAGATTTTGTTAGAAATGCATTGAGCTATGGATCTACAGACAAAACAATATTGAGCATTAAAAATCCATGGATAGGGCACCTGGGTGGCTCAGTTGGTTAAGTAACTGCCTACAACTCAGGTCATGATCCCGGAGTCCTGGGATCGAGTCCCACATCAGGCTCCCAGCTCCGTGGGGAGTCTGCTTCTCCCTCTGACCACCTCTTCTCTCATGCTCTCTCTCACTGTCTCTCTCTCAAATAAATAAATAAAATCTTAAAAAAACTACAAATATTAAACAAAAATCCATGGATAAGTTTAATTTCTCTATTTAGTTCTTCTTCAACTTCTTTCATTATGTTTTGTACTTAACATGTGGAAACTGTACACATTTTTTTAAACTTATACCTACATACTTTATTGTCTATCCCTATTATAAATAGTATTGCCTTTTAAATTTCAATTTTCAACTTGTCATCGCTAGTATATAGGGAAATAAATGACTTTCTTATATTGATCTTGTAACCTGTGTTTTTGCTAAACTCAATATTTCTAGAACCATTTTTTATAGATTCTTTGGGATTTTCAATGTAGACCATCATGTTGTCTGTAGACAGAGACAGTTTTAATTCTTTTCTTACCAAGCTGTATTCATTCATTCATTCATTCACTCATTCATTCATTTTTTTCTTATTGCACTGGATAAGGGTTCCAGCACAATGTTGAATAGCAGGGATGAGAGAGGACATCTTGTCTTGTTCCCCATCTTAGAGAGAAAGTGTGCAGCCAGTTAACATTGAGTATGAGGTTAGCTGTAAGTCTCTGTAAATGCCTCTTATTAGGTAAGAAAGTTCCTTTCTGTTTCTTCTTTACTGATTTTTTAAAAAATCAAGGTTGAATTTTAAATTTTGTCAGATGCCTTTTATGCATAGATGCATAGATTGTTATGATCATATGGGTTTTCTTATTTAATCTACTTATATGAGGGATTGCATTGACTGATATTTGACTGTTGAACCAGTCTTGCATTCCTGGGAAGAATCTTGCTTAATCATGATGTATTATCCTTTTTAATATATTCTCTGAATAAAATTTCTAAAACATTGTTGAGGATTTTTGCATCTATATGTTCATGAGGAATATTAGTTTAGATTTTCTTTCACTTATAATAAAAATATTTTTGCATTTTTATTGTCTGAATATGATATGTCTTGTTGTGTTTGCTTTAGATATTTATCTTGCTTTATATAGTTATACTGTTGTTTGCTGATCTTGGATGCTCTGTTCTGGTTTTTTGATTTTCATTTAAATTTGAATAATTCTTATTGACTTATCTTCAAGTTTACAGATTATTTTGTCAGCTATGTTGAGCCTACCAAGAAGCTTGTTGAAATCATTCTTCATCTCTGTTACTGTGCTTTTGATTTCTAGTATTTCCATTTGATTCTTTCTTATGGTTTCATCTCTCTGATGAAATTACCTGTTAGTGCCTACTATATACTTTTTCCATTGAATCCTTTAACATCAGTTATTTAATCAGTTATTTCATTATTTCTTTCCTTCTTCTTGCTTTGGGTTTGATTTGTTTTCTCTCTGGATTTGTAAGATGGAAGTGTAGCCCAAGTGTGATTATGATGACTTCTTTTCTCTTTGGACTGTATTTTTTCTTGCCTTTCTTTATGTCTCTTAATTTATTGGTGAAACCAGATATGTCATATGGGACAGCACACATTGAAATAAATATATTTTATGCTTGGAGGTGATCACACCTTCTATTTCATTTTTAATGTGGTGGTTTGTGTTAATATTGTCAAGAGATTAGTTGGGTTTGAAGTTTGTTGTTGCTGTGGTTCCCCTCAGTGCACCATAGGCCTCAAATTCTACAATCGATGTCTTATGTTTAGGGTATGGGCTTGCATGTCATAGAGTTTTTCTCATTGAATGCTCCCCAAAGAGAACCTATCTCTTGCAGATCTTTCAGAAGTATTTCACTAATATTTTTCTTGGTACTTGTTGTGATGGTAGGAGGTATGGAACAGAAAGCATTCTCTGATGTTATGATTAAAGTCTAAGGCAGATAATCAGCATCTGGGGCCTTTCTAAATGCTCCTGCTCTTCCTCTAGCTCTAATGTTGGGCTTAGCATGTATTTCTGTTTTTCCCAAAAAAGGTAGGACATTTTTATTTTTCATGTTCCTTTATTCCATGTGCAGGGGGCTTCAAACAGTGTACTAATGTGATCATTTTTGCTATTTTTTCCCTCTGTAGATTAAGACTTTTTCACCAGGGAGATAGGGGAGATGGATCTGGGGAGAGTTTTTTAAGGGCCACTGTCTCCTTTGTCAAGCTGGTACTACAAGGGAAGCTTTTTCAGGATTCTTCCTGATCTTCCTAATGAGCATCTCACTGTAAGAGAGTGAAAGCCTCTATGACTGCATACCCCGGAAAACTTGATTAGTTGGATTTTGATGTACTTTAAAGCTCTTAAATTCAGTGGCTTCTAAATTACAGGTTTCTATGTATGTTCTTTTCTTTCCTCTAACCTCTTAGGGACATTTTATAAGATATACTTATAAATGTTTTGAGATCTTTAGAAAAGAACTATAATTATGTGTTTTTCACTGGCATCCTTCTATTGGATGTTTTAAATATGTTGTATAGTGAGAGTCTCATTTATACACAATAATTGTGACACCCTTCACTGAAATTATTCCTCTGTAGTGTACATGATTATAATCATTGCTTACCTTCTGTGATAACTAGGTGGGGCTGTTTATTTCTCATCTTTGGTATAGCACCTAGCACAGGGCTTTGAATGTTAAAGATTCTCAGTCTATATTCACTGTATGGATATTAATGAATGAAAAATTAAATACAACCCCTGAAGAGTTACAGTATTAAAATTAATGACAAATGGTCAAATAGACTATGTGAGAGGCTTGTCACATTCAAGGCCATTATGCTGTTAATGAGTATAGGGAGAAAAATGCTGATTCTGTACTATATACTTTGAAAGTGTATCCAGGAAGCCCAACCAAGCCCAAACACTATAGACAAAGGAGGGAACTGTTTCCCCATTTAAAAAAAAATGTACTTATGTGTCTGCTAATGTCCTAAATGATTAAAAACAATTTTTAAGGGCCTTAATACCATCATTGATTTAATCTTAGACTAAGGGGAATAAGACAAAGTAATAGTATTTTCCTATAGTGGATACTGATAGAGTAAAGAAGTAATCTGAACAGAAAGGAGAAGTCAAGAAAATTAATGATGCCAGGTATTAAAAAGAGCTTTGTCAACTGCATATTCTGAGTGGGACTTGCCACAGCCAGTGTAAGTGAGCTGCCACATGGTAGTGGCTTCTGGCTTTCTAGGTTGTACAGGAGCAGAAAAGTATTGGATCCTCTAGGATGGTTTTAGTGACTGAGCCTGTATGATTCCATACTTGGAGCAGCTCCTGAATGGAGACTCACTTTTGGATTTTTCTCAGATGTCAGCTTAGCCTATTTTGAAGCAGAGAAAGGGTGGTTTCCTTCAGTTGAATATGAATTCTTTCAATTCTAGAATTTTTTAAGAGTACTGGGGGCGAGAGGAGCAGGACAATAACATCCATGCTACACAGGAAGTCAGCCCATTACTATTGCCCTGCCCATATAAACTGGCAGCTCCTACTTACTTACTTTGCAGAATTAATGTTTTTGAAACATCAACTATGAGTTCTCAAAGTGAGAACAGCCATTATAACCATGTTAAGGGTAGATTCAGGGTAAACCACGGTTGGGGTTTTATCAATAAAGGTTAAAGGGGAGGCCAAGCCCCCTGAGGGCTTATAAAGAGGAAAGATTTTATTTATGGGACCAATTCTAAGTCTTTAAAGAAGGAACTATGGATTCAAGCAGATGGTAGGGTTAAGGGTTAGAGGTGTTAGTGTGTAGAACTGTTTGAATTAAAGCCCTTAGATGGGAGCTGGGAAGAAAAGAATTGGGATAATTGAAATTGAGATTATGGAGGGAATGTGATTATTGATCATTACAAGGTTGAAATAATGTAGTAGTTGGGTTAGTGGAAATCAAGAATCTTGGAAGTCAGAGTCTTGAAGAAATTATTTATATGGATGTTGGAATTACCACGAATTAAGATAGTGTTTGAGAGAGACTCATTACCCAAATCTTCAGGGGATGAAATATGGAGGTCTGGGTATGATTGCTTCAAGGAGGGGTTGGGGCATGGTATAGTCTGTAGCAAGACCTCCAAAAGAGCTGTGAAATTTAAAAGAAGAAGAAACGGTATGGTGAACAGCTCATTGGTAGAAGTGTATGGGAGGGAAGAAACCACTGTCCATAGCAGTGTTGACAGTGGTACTCAGGAAGAGGAGACTTGTGTAGAGCAAGAAAATAAAGGGAACATTAGGGAAGAGATTGAAGCTCTAGAGATTTTTCTCACGACAGACTCTAAAGGGTTCAGAGCTTTGGGAAGGTCTGTGAAGTCTAGTCTGATTAGGGCTTGTATAAAGCTACATGGTATGAGAATCCAAGTAATGAGTAATAACCTGAAAATTTTGGGTTTCTCACACACAAAAATGTGCCCCAAGAGTTTCTTAGAAAGCATGTGGTCATGATGTACATATTTGGGTCTTGCCAGGATCTAAAGGAACCTCAGTGGGTCTCCACGTCAGTCACACTGATGGTAGTGTCCAAGCTGGTGGAGGTTGTCCTATCATGTAAGCATTGTCTCATTTCACAGAAGGAAAAATGATTTCAAAGAAGTTAGATGATGTGACAGTGAATGAAATGTGGCAGGGCCTGGACTGAAGACCAAATCTGTCAAATCTCAAAGTCTGCTTTCTGGAAGGTCTGACAGCTGCCTTCCCCTTAACTATAAGGCTGCATTGTTCCTTTGGGCTAGTCTTTTTTTTTTTTTTTAATCAGATTTGAGTGTTAATCCTTTATTAGTCAATTGCAAGAGTGACATTTCTGAAATCAGGTTCATATACAAACAACACACGACAACTGCAAATTTCTTTTTACTTTTCTTTCTTAGTATCATCACAACCTGATGAAACTACTATTCTACACAATTATTCAGATATTCATGTCATTAAAATGCACTAAAATGCTATAGTTGATTAAGCAATAAATAGACCAAAATGTCCTTTTAATTACTTTAATGTATTGTGGAAAAGAATACATTGCTCCTAGTCAACTTACAGGAAGATTAGAGGTAAATGAAATAGACCATAGTATTTGGTATATTATATATACAGATACACATACCAATAGAGTGTATTTGGAATTCTTGAATCATGGAGTATAAACTCCATGAGAGCAGAGATTTTGTTTTGCTTTTTTTTTTTTCCTTTCTGTATTCAAGTTACCTAGAACAGTAAATGAATTGGCTTTTAGTTTCTTTCCATTTTCTTCCCCATCAATTCTTTCTGAGCATATGAATAAGAATTTCTAGAGGGTACAAAAGTAGAATTAGAATTACTGAGACCTCAGTCATACACATACTTTTTAGATGCTACTAAATTATTTGTTAAACAGGTTGTACTCATTCAGTCTTAAGAATGTAGGACACTTTCTAATTGTTCTCATTCTCACCAGATTTAAAATTTACTCACTTATTAGAATATTGTTTTAACTTGTATTTTCCAGGTTATGAAGGCTGAACACTTTTTCTTATGTTTTATTAGCTTTTTAGGTTTCTTCTTCTGTTCATACCATTGGCAACTTTTCTATTTCTCCCCCTCCCTCCCTCATTTCCTTGATCCTTCCCTTCTTCCCACTCTCCCTCCCTCCCTCTCTTTTCCTTCCTCTCTCCCTCCCCTCCCCTTTCTTCTCCTTCCCTCGTCCCTTCTTTCCTTCTTTCCTTCCCTCCTTCCTTCCTTCTTTCCTCTCTCTGTTTCTCTCTTTTTTTTTTTTAAGAGAGGGAGAGGGGGAGAGAAAGACTGAGAGAGAGAGAAGAGGGAGAGGGAGAATCCCAAGCAGTGTGTGGCTTAATCTTACAAGCCTGAGATCATGACTTGAGCTGAAATCGAGTCAGATCCTTAACTGACTGAGACACCCAGATTCCTCATTCCTTCCTTCCTTTCTTTTTCTTTAATTTTTTGCCTTTTATGGATTCTATATATATTTTAGATCCAACTTTGTTGTCTGTTACTTGCATTGTGAATATCTTCACCAAATTTAAAAGGACTGAGAAGAGGTGACGCTTTGAATATTTATGCACTCATATTTATCAGTTTTCTAATGCCTTTTCATGTCTTCTTCAAGAAAATTATTTTCTTCTGGTAGGTCATAAATGATACTATCACTTTATGTTTCAAAGTTTTACTTTTTAAGCACATTGGAATTTTGTATACCGTGTATGAAAGACACTTTTTCCCCCCATAGGGAGACAAATTTTTTCATTATTTCTTAGCAAATAGTCTATTTTATTCTCCATTTGTAATGCCAAAGTCTAATATATCCAGGAATTTTCCTATAGGTGCTGTTCTCTGTTCCATTAATCTATTTGTCTATCCTTACACTATCACACAGTTTTAATTATTTATTACCAACCATGACCAGATCTTAGATATCTGGTAGGGTGATCCTCTTGCTTTATCCTTCATAGGTTTTTTTAAAAAACAGTATTTGTCCATTTATTCTATTTTAATTGTAATTTTAGTTTATAGAATTACTTGAAAAAAGTATTGGAGGTTTTTGAAAATGCAGTAAATTTATAGGTTTATTTTGAAATGATTGATCTGTTTGTGATATTGACTTTTTTAATTCCAGGCACATTGTATACCTTTTCATTATTCAAGCTATCTTTTATTTCCTTCAACTATAATATTTTCCTTCATAAAGTTCTCATATATATTTTATTGCTTTTTCTTGCTTTGTTACACTGGCTAGAATGACTAAGACAAGGCTAAATAGAAGTCATGATAATGGGCATATTTACTTTTATCTCAACTTTGAATGACACATTCTTTACATTTTTCCACTGAAAGGTATTTGTTGTTAAGTGTTTTTGCTGGATATTTTTTATCAGGTTTGGGAAGTTCCCTTCAATTTCCTGCAGGTATAAATCTTTCTTTTCCTATATTAATAGTTACTGAATTTTAGGGTGCCTGGATGGCTCAGTTGGTTAAGCCTTCAGCTCAGGTCGTGATCCTGGAGTCCCAGGATTGAGTCCCGCATTGGGCTCCTTGCTCAGCAGGAAGTCTGCTTCTCCCTCTGATCCTCCCCCCTCTCATGCTCTCTCTCTCTCATTCTCTCTCAAATAAATGAATAAAATCTTTAAAAAATAGTTACTGGATTATGTAATAATTTTTCCATACTTATTGAGACAATAAATTTACTTTTAATGAGATAATGTATTAAATTGCTTAATAGATTTCCTAATGTTAAATCATCCTTTCAGTTTCAAGATGAGTTTTCTTTAGTTGTAATTAATTAAAAACTAGATTACTAAAGTAGTTAACTACTACATTACTTAGGATTTTTGCTTCTATAGTTGAGAATAGTTTATAAATTTTTCTTCTTGTATTCTCCTACTCCAGTTTATTTATGAAGTACATACTAGCATTTACCAAATAAGTTACACAAATATTTATTCACAAATTTAGGAGAGCTTTTCTTCTTTTTCTAGTCCACAAAACAATCTATAGAAGTACAGGTTTTTCCCCCTTGGAAGTTTGGTAAAACTTTTCTGTAAAACGTGTAGAATTGTATGGGCCCTTTGCTTTTACTTGGTATCAGTTTGATGAGACTGATTGCCTCAATGGGTATAGATCTATTTAGTGCTCTAATTTCTTACTGAATACATTTTGTCATTTATGCTTTTTTCTACAGATTTATCCATATTGCACACATTTTCAAATTTAGTAGCATAAAATTATTTTTAATTGCTTTTATATTATAATTTTTATTTTTATCTGTAGGCATGTCCTCTTTTCCAATTCTAATGTTGATTCCTTTTCCTCACACTCTATCCCTTCTGGCCACCCAAAGCATGGTCACATTTGGAAGAATTTGGCTATTTTGTCTGCCTTCTGCTCCAGTCATGATCCCAGGGATCTGGGATCAAGCTCTCATCAGGCTGCCTGCTCAGGGGGTGTCTGCTTGTCCTTCTCCCTTTGTTTGTCCTCCCCCTGCTTGTGCTTTCTCTCTCTCTTTAAAAAAACAAATAAAATATACCCTCTAGGTCCATCCATGTTGTCAAGATTTATTTACCCAACCTCTACTGATTTGGAAGTTATATCTTATAATTCTGTTATGTTCATGGCTTTCCCTAAAATTTGAACATACATATGAACATAAATATTTGCTCTAATAAAGTCTAAAGTTATTATCTCTATATTTCTTTCAAACAATAGAAGAATTTTCCTTTAACTCTGGTCACCAACTCCCATTTCCATGTTTTCTAGCATTTTTATTTTTTCTTGTTTTAAACACCATTCAGTTTGTCTTTATTTATTTTTTAAAAACTCAATGCTTATTTTAAATATTTTTAATTATATTTAACAATTTGTTTACATTGCTTCACACAAACCACTCTTTCCTCTCAGATTTAAATCTTATTAAATTATATTATTTAGTAGTACTTACAGTGGATATTTGTATGGTCAATTCTCCCAGTGTGTTTTTTTAATATTTTTATTTTCCCTCCCTTCCTACTTAATAGTTTCACACTTAGAAGATAATATTCCATTGTCCTTTGGCTTTTGATGTTGCTGATGAGAAGTTTATTATTTTAAAAAGGAATCTGTCTTTTCTTTCTGAGTTTATGTTTCTTTTTCTATCTGGTTTTAATGTTTTACAGTTTCTCTTCTCTTTGGATTTATTTTTACTTATTTTTCTCTGAGTTCTCTAGCTTCTACAATCTAAGAGATCATGTCTTTCATCAATTATTGAGCATTCTTGGTTATTATCTCTTTTTGAATGTGGGAAAGATGGTAGGAGCCAAATTATGATTACAGAATGGAGCATTTTTCCATTTAGCCTTCAAGAACATAATTCACTAAAATTTCACAAAATCCAGGCTATAACAGTTTGGGCAAGAGAAAATATGGGCTTTTCATAGCTCAGCCACTGAGCTGAGTCACAATTCTGTTTCTAATATTATGCTGCAGCAAACCAAGACATAAAGATGATAGCACATAGCATCCAGGATCCCAGATGAGGGGAAAGAGGGTCATCTTTCAGGGGGCATCTAATATATTCATTGATTGACTTGATTGATTCATTTATTCTCAAATGTTGATTAAATAATTTCTGAGTGCCAGGCAATGAATTAGGCTTTTGAGATTTGGAGATAAATAATATATCCTAGATTTGACTAGAACCTGAATCAAGTGACCCAGTATTTATTCCACAAAGACAAATCCATTTTCAAACAAGTTTTTTGCTTAACTGTTCTTAGGTTCATTAAGGTACTGTTGAAGTCTCTTTCAGTACATTTCTTTCATTCAAAATATTTGCTATATCATATGTATATCCTCTTATGCTGTTTAGCATAGCCTATAGTGTCAGGAGGCTGGCTTCAAATGACCTGACTTATTCAAGTTAGGCTGTTTTATTTATGGAAGTAGAAATCCACGTGGGGTAGTGAAAATATCATCTTTGGAAGAATGCCTCTTCACACCTTCCCAAGGGTCAGACTCTTTAATGAGGAGCTCAATGACCTTGTACAGTTTCTCTGGGGAGTGGTCCTGAAAATTTCCCAGTTAAAGGAGGTCTGAAATTTTAGATGTTATCATTAATGAATATGAAAACTAATGGGAGTTTTATTGTTTTAATTCTGTATCAAGGGGATAAGTTGGATGGTTACAAAAAGAAAATAGGATCAAATTTGAATAAAGCTACATGTTCTTTTATAGAATAATGCAAAAATTTCAACTTCAAATATGTTTGTGAGGATGAGGGGAAAAGTCTTAGGGAAAGAACTTCTGAAGAAAATATGCATTAGTCCTGAGCACATTATGTTTTTTTAATCTAATAAAAATACACGGTAAAAGACTAGCTAAAAGTCAACATGAATGCAAACCTCAGTTGAAGCAAAGAAAGTAAGCCTATCAGAGTTTTGTTTTAATATCCTAATTGCTAATTGGTAAAAATGTCATCATGTTCTTTGGTGTGCTGCTCCCCCTCAAAAATCAAAACAAAACAAAAGCAAAACAAAAGCATGACTTCCTCAGAATTCTAATATGACTGATTAGGTGATCATACACTTAAGTTGAGAATTGTGGGTAATAATTTGTAACTTTTCTATCACTAGATAGAAAGGTTTAATCTGACTTTATTTTGTTTTTTTTTATCATAAAAGTAAATGTTTTACTCTTTTCCCATATATTTGATTACAGTAGTTAAAATTCTCTTAATCAAGTAACACGTACACTTCCCCAGGGATTCTCATAAAGCCCTTGTGGCAGTTAATCTCCAAAGATGGTCTCCAATGAGCCATGTTTCCAGGTAGTCACAGCCTTATAGAGTCCTCTTGCACAATATACCCTGCAGGAATGTGATTAATGAACATTTGTTTTTGGAAGCCGGGAACTGCCATATAAGGAGTCCAACTACTTTGCTAGTAAAGTCAAATGGAGAGGAGAGGCCCTGAGGCAACATGGCTGGGGAGAAAGGACAGCTGTTCCAGTGTCTTCATTGATCTTGTATAAAGAAACATCAGCCTCTACTACAATCTATTTGCAACCTTGTCACAATCTATTTGAGTGGTCCCAAGAGAAACCAGAGGGGCAGATCAACTGAGCCCAATCACTCTAGAAAACCATGAAAGATGATATAATTGTTGCTGTTTTAAGCTACTTGATTTTGGACTTGGTATGCAGCAACAGGTAACCAAAAATAGTCCCCATTGGGTACTAGGTCTCCTCCCTCCCCAGCTCACTACTTCACTTTTATTGAAAACTGCTTATCCAATGAGATTTGGGGTAGGAAGTTAGGTGAATAACATATTGATAGAAAAGTCTTTGTAGAAAAAGAAATTTTTAAAAATACCATACTTAAGGCATTTTATGTTAAAGAGTCAGCATTATAATTTTGCTTTTAACTTCGTATTTCTTTTTTTAATATAAGCATTTATATCCATACTTATAACTGTATATCTCAAGCTGAGGAAAGGATTCAGAGGAACTGAATATCCAGAACTATACTATAGTACAATCTTCCCAAACTGATCTATAGATTTGCTTTAATCTCAACTGTAATTTCAGAATTGTATGTGGGAGATGGTGGACTAACAAGATTATTTTAAAGTCTATATGGAAATGCACAGCCCATGAAAATCCAAGACAATATTAAAGAAGATTCCAATTTGGAGAGTTTAAACTACAAATTATCAAGAATTATTTTAAGCTAGTGATTGGGACAATGTACTCTTGGTGCAAAGATAGACAAGTAGACCAATAAAAGAGAAAACAGATAGAAATATACCAACACATATATGAAAATTTGATTTATGATAAAGTCAAACCATGCAGCAGTGGGTAAAGATGGTCTTTTTTTAGAAGTTGTGGTGTGTCAGTTGAATAACTACAAATAAATCTTGACTTATACCTTATACCATTCCAAAATTCAATTCCAAATGGAAATAAAGTTATATGAAATATAAAACAATAAAATTTCAGGATGCTAGCGTGGCTCATTCAGATAGGCATCTGCCTTCAGGTCATGTCATGATCCCATGGTCCTGAGATAAAACCCCTGTGTCAGACTCCCTGATCAGTGGGGAGTTTGATTTTCCCTCTCCCTCTGACCCTCCCTCCTGCTCATGCTCTCTCTCTCAAACAAATAAATAAAATCTTCAAAAAATAATAAAATGAGGGGGTGCCTGGGTGGCTCAGTGGGTTAAAGCCTCTGTCTTTGGTTCAGGTCATGATCCCAGGGTCCTGGGATCAAGCCCTACATAGGGCTCTTTGCTCCATGGGGAGCCTGCTTCCCCTCCTCTCTCTGCTTGCCTCTCTGCCTACTTGTGATCTCTCTCCCTCTGTCAAATGAATAAATAAAATCTTAAAAAAATAAAAATAAGATGAAACAATAAAATTTCTAGAAGTTACCAAAGGAGAATATTTTAATGGACTCTGGCTGAGGAATGATTTCTTGAACAGAATGAAAGAAACCTAATCATAAAACCAAAATATTGATATATTGAACTTTATTAGGAATGCAGAATGAAAAGGCAAACCACAAAATGGGAGAAGACATTTGCAACATTCATTTCTGTTGAATGATTCATATGCAAAATATATTAACAATTCCTGAAGAGCAATAAGAACTGATTGGCAAACTAATTTTATAATGGGCAGAAGTTGGAGAAAGGGGAACCCTCCTTTCTTACGTGTTACTTGATTAAGAGAATTTTAACTACTGGGTAGTTGGAGAAAGGGGAACCCTACACTGTTGGTGGGAATGCAAGATGGTGCAACCACTCTGGAAAACAGCATGGAGATTCCTCGAAAAGTTGAAAATAGAGCTACCCTATAACCCAGCCATTGCACTACTGGGTATTTACCCTAAAGATACAAACATAGTGATCCAAAGGTACAGGTGCACCTGAATGTTTATAGCAGCAATGTCCACAATAGCCAAACTATGGAAAGAACCTAGATGTCTATCAACAGATGAATAGATAAAGAAGAGGTGGTATATATCTACAATGGAATACTATGCAGCCATCAAAAGAAATGAAATCTTGCCACTTGCGATGACGTGGATGGAACTAGAATGAGTTCTAGTTCTTGAATGAGTCGATCGGAGAAAGACAACTATCATATGATCTCCCTGATATGAGGAAGTGGAGATGCAACGTGGGGGGTTTGGGGGAGAGGAAAAGAATAAATGAAACAAGATGGGATTGGGAGGGAGACAAACCATAAGAGACTCTTAATGTCATAGAACAAACTGAGGGTGGCCGGGGGGAGGTGGGTAGGGAGAGGGTGGTGGGGTTATGGATATTGGGGAGGGTATGTGCTATGGTGAGTGCTGTGAAGTGTGTAAACCTAGCAATTCACAGACCTGTACCCCTGGGGCTAATAATACATTATATGCTTATAAAAAATAAAACAATTAAAAAAATAAAATGGGCAAAAGTCTTGTGACATTGTGATATAATAACAAAAATATATTTGGTCTTTGTCCCTGGTTCCTGGAACAGAGCTACTAAAATCTTTGAAATTTCCTGAGTGATAGGGGAGAAAGGAGCATCTTTTGTTACTTATAAGTCCCTTTCAAGGTTAGTGGAGTTTATGCTAATGAGGGTACTCTTAGAGGAGGGGTTTGCTAGTTATCTGAGAAACCAACCATGTAGTTAGAGGGTTGGAACTTTGAACTCCCAATCCCAGGGAGAAGGGAGGGGTTAGAGATTGAATTCAAACCTCAATGGCCAGTGATTCAATCAGTCATGCCTATGTAATTGAACCTCCATAAAAATCCTAAGTGATAGGGATTCAGAGAGCTTCTGGGTTGGTGGACACGTACCTTCCCAATTTGGCTGCTTTTCAGTTGTGTCTTTTGTAATAAACCAATAGTAGTAAGTGAAGGGTTTCCCTTTGTTCTGTGAGCTATTATAGTAAATTACTGAACTTGAGAAGGGGGTTATGGGAACCCCCAATTTATAGCCAGTCAGTCATCAGTACAGGTAATAAACTGGGACTTGCAATTGGCATCTGAAGTGGAGGCAATCTTGTGGGCCTGAGCCCATTAGTTTGTGGAATTTGGCACTAACTCCAAGAAGATGGTACCTGAATTGAATTAAATTATGGGACAGTCCATTGGTGTCTGCAGAGAATTGGAGGAATGTAGCACATGGAAAACCCATAGATTTAGTGCCAGAAGTGTTGGGTGTGTATAAACAGTTTTTTTTTTTAAGTTTCTTTTCAGCGTAACAGAATTCATAGTTTTTGCACCACACCCAGTGCTCCATGCAATGCGTGCCCTCCATAATACCCACCACCTGGCTCCCCCAACCTCCCACCCCCTGCCCCTTCTAAACCCTCAGGTTGTTTTTCAGAGTCCATAGTCTCTCATGGTTCATCTCCCCCCCAATTTCCCTCAACTCCCTTCTCCTCTCCATCTCCCTATGTCCCCCATGTTATTTGTTATGCTCCACAAATAAGTGGAACCATATGATAGTTGACTCTCTCCGCTTGACTTATTTCACTCAGCATAATCTCTTCCAGTCCCATCCATGTTGCTACAAAAGTTGGGTATTCATCCTTTCTGATGGAGACATAATACTCCATAGTGTATATGGACCACATCTTCCTTATCCATTCGTCTGTTGGAGGGCATCTTGGTTCTTTCCACAGTTCAGCGACCATGGCCATTGTTGCTATAAACATTGGGGTACAGATGGCCCTTCTTTTCGCTACATTTGTATCTTTGGGGTAAATACCTAGTAGTGCAATTGCAGGGTCATAGGGAAGCTCTATTTTTAATTTCTTGAGGAATCTCCACACTGTTCTCCAAAGTGGCTGCACCAACTTGCATTCCCACCAACAGTGTAAGAGGGTTCCCCTTTCTCCACATCCTCTCCAACACACGTTGTTTCCTGTCTTGCTAATTTTGTCCATTCTAACTGGTGTAAGGTGGTATCTTAATGTGGTTTTAATTTGAGTCTCCCTGATGGGTAGTGATGATGAACATTTTTTCATGTGTCTGATAGCCATTTGTATGTCTTCATTGGAGAAGTGTCTGTTCATATCATCTGCCCATTTTTTGATATGATTGTAACAGTTTTCTTTTCATGTTTTTTTGTTTCATATTGAATAGTTACTTCACAAGGAAAATACTCAAATAGCTTATAAAGAAATGACCAGGTGTTCATCCTAATTATCGGGGAAGTGCAAATGAAACTATACCAAGATATCACCTGAGATGCTTCTTTTTCTCAGGTGATATCTCAGGTATACCTCAGTGTACTGATATCACATCCATCACTACTGCTAAAGCAAAACAAAATATAATCTAAAAGTATAAAACAAATATGATTTGGCTAAATGTTGGCAAAGTTGTAGAGTAACTGGAATACTTAGTATAACCATTTTGGACAACTATGGAAATATCTACAGAATCTTAATATATTCATATATATTCATATATTCATATGCTATGTCCTGGCATATATTACAGCATATATTACTCCGAGGTCTATATTCAACAGAAATCAAAAACACGAATACAAGAGTGTTCTTAGCAGCATAAAAAAAAAACTCGAATAAATGCCCATTAACAATTGAATGGATAAAATGTGGTATGTTCTTGTTCATAGAACCTTCTTAAAAACTAAATCGCATGAAAAAATGTTTTCCTAAATTTGTTCTGTTTTTTTTTTCCCAATTACACATCTTACTGCTAAGCAACAACATGGATAAATTCCATATAATGTTGAGTAGAATAAGTCAATCATGAGTACATACTATATACAGAGTACATTTATATAAAGTTTAGAAACAGGGAAAACTAATCAATGTGCTACAGATCAAAATAGAAATGAGGATTTTGGGGGGCGGTGAAGGAGGGTGCTTAAAAATTGGAGGAGACAGAAGATTTCTGAGATTATATGGTTTTATTCTTGAACTTGATGCTGGTTACACAAGGCTGTTCACTTTGTAAGAATTTGCCAACTGCACACTTACAGTTTGTTTAATTTTCTGCATTGTTTTATGTCAATAAAAAATTTTAAAGAATGTAGTAGAAACTATTAGAGATAGAGACAGAGAGAAGGAAGAGGAGGGGGAAATAAGGAAGGAGGAAGAGGAGGAAGAAAAGGGAGCTACAAAGAAAAGAGAAAGGGTAAAGAGAGGTAAAGAAAGAAAGAGGAAGGAAGAAGGAAGACAAAAGGAAGGGGAAAGAAGGTAGGAAAGCAATTGTATAGCTTACATATAATAGCATCATAGCTTTGGGGCAGTGTGAACTATCTGTCTTCCAAAATATTGTATGATTTAGGCTTATCAGTGCCTGCAAAGACATATCCCTTGCTTAGAATACATAACTGTAGAATCTTAGGAATTTGGAACTCACAGATGATCTAAATTATCTCCTTACCTCTAAAATACATGACTGTGATCACCTCATTACAAGTAAAGAAAATATGTTCTAATTAATAATGGGAAAGAAATAGAGACTGTTTTGGTCAAGTGTCAAGGCAATAATTCCATGTAGTAAATTTTGTATATACCGAATAACTAATATGAAGTGATGGCATGTTTAGCATCAGGTCTCAGAAAAGATGTGTTTACTTAATGACTTTTTCTTTTTTTTCCCCAAACCTTTGACTTTATGAAAGTTTTTAAAATGGCTTCTTTTAGTAGGAAATGTTCTGTTAATCTCCATCATTAACAGATGTTGAAGGGTGGGGGAGTGGGTGAAAGACAGAGTTGTGAGCTTCAGCTTTAAAAGTCCAGCTACCTCAGCAATAAAGACACGTAAACCTCAGTTGCCCTTGGCTGTGGTTAGTGTAGAAAGCTGAAGCCAGCAGTGCCCTAGAAAAAGGATCTCATACTGTTTTTCCAAATACATGTCACCTCCCTACATTTTGTGAAAACCCTTTGATGTTGATTTGCAGATGGATACCCTGGACTTTTCCTTTTGCTTATGCAAACAAAGCAAGGCAATTTAAGCTTTCTGTGCAAATACTGTCAGATGTTTTACATTCAGCAACAAAAATTAAATGAAGTTTTTCTTGTTCAGAATTCTGCTACTGACCATAAATTAAAATATGTATATACTCACACAAAAAGTATTGTAAGAAAAAAAAAAACTACAAAGCCAGTATCTGTACAAAATATTCTTTTTAAAAAATCAAACCTCATGAAAGAATGTTTTCCTGAAACTGTTCTGTCATTAAAAAATTTTTAAATAAGATTTTTATTTTTGGAATAAAAATAAATAATTTATTATATCTGTAAATAATTTTTTACAGATATAAATAATTATTTATTTCTGTAAATAAATTTACGGAACAGTCGCAAAGATGGTATAAAGAATTTTTATATACCTTTCACCCAGTTTCCCTTATTTTTTTATGGAGGTAGAATTGATATCTCACATTTTATAATTTCTGGTGTACAACATAATGACCTGATATTTTTATATTGAGAAATGAATGCCAAATGATCTGATATTTGTATATTGAAAAATAACTGCCACAATAGGTCTACTTACCATCTGTAACCATATGAAACTACAGGTTTTTTTTTCCTATGAGAACTTTCAAGACTTACTTTCTTACAACTTTCAGTATACACTGCAGTATTATTGACTTTGGTCACCATGCTCTACATTATATCCTCCTAACTTACTTATTTTATAACTGAAAGTTTCTACCTCTAGACACCCCCTCCCCCTATCTATTTTTATTTACCCCTTAACTCCCCCTTCCCTCTGGCAACCACTAATCTGTTTTCTATGTCTTTTAGTTTAGTTTTGGTTTTATTTTTTGTTCATCTGGTGTGTCCATTTGTTTGTTTGTTTGTTTTTTAGATCCCACTTATAAGCTGAATCATGTTGTATTTATCTTTGTCTGGTTTATTTCAATTAATACCCTCAGAGTTTATCCATGTTGTCACAAATGGCAAGATTCCATTCTTTTTTTTTAAATAGCTGTGTAGTATTCTAGTGTGTGTGTGTGTGTGTGTGTGTGTGTGTGTGTGTGTGAGAGAGAGAGAGAGAGATATCTGTATCTGTTCATTCCTCATTGGACATTTAGTTTGTAAAATTTTGGCTATTGTAAATAATTCTGTGATGATCATAGGGGTGCATATATCTTTTTGACTTAGTGTTTTTGTTTTCTTCATATGAATACCCAAAAGTGGAATAGTAGCTCTGTTTTTAATTCCTTGAGGAACCTCTGTACTGTTTTCCACAGTGGCTGCACCAATTTGCATTCCAACCAACAGTTCATGAGAGTTCCCTTTTCTCCATATCCTCATCAACATTTGTGATTTCTTGTTTTCTGGATACTAGCCATTCTGACTGGTGTGAGGTCATATCATTGTGGTTTTGATTTGTACTTTTCTTTTTTAAAAGATTTTATTTATTTATTTGACAGAGAGAGATCACAAGTAGGCAGAGAGGCAGGCAGAGAGAGAGGAGGAAGCAGGCTCCCTGCTGAGCAGAGAGCCTGATGCAGGAGTTGATCCCAGGACCCTGGGATCATGACCTGAGCCGAAGGCAGAGGCTTTAACCTGCTGAGCCACCCAGGTGCCCTGATTTGTATTTTTCTGATAATTAGTGATGTTGAGCATCTTTTCTTGTGTCTGTTGGCCATCTGTATGTCTTCTTTGGAAAAATATCTATTCAGATCCATTGTTTTAGTCAGATTGTTTGTTCTTCTGTTATTCAGTTTTCTGAGTTCTTTACATATTTTTTATATTAATTCTTTATTAGATATACGATTTGCAAATATCTTCTCCCATTTAGTAAACTGTCTTTTCACTTTGTTGATGGTTTCCTTTGCTGTGCAGAGGCTTTTTACTTTGATGTAGCCCTGCTTGTTTATTTTTGGTTTAGTTGCCATTGTCTTTAGAGTCAGATTTAAAAAATTCCCAAGACATGTTGAACTTATTGTTTATGTTTTCTTCTAGGAGTTTTATGGTTTCAGGTCTTACATTTAAGCTTTTAATCCATTTTGAATTATTTTTCTGTTTGGAGTAAGATAGCTTCATTCCTTGCATATAGCTGTCGTGTTTTCCCACCAACATTTATTGAAAAGACTGTCCTTTCCCCCTTCTACATTCTTGACTCCTTTGTCACATATTAATTGATGGTATATATGTGGGTTGATTTCTGAGCTCTGTGGGTTTTTTTTTCTATTTATCTATATGTATGTTTTTATGCCAGTACCATACTGTTTTGGTTACTATAGCTTTTAATTTGAAATCAGGGAGCATGCTGCCTCTAGCTTTGTTCTTTCTCAGGATTCCTTTGGTTATTCAGGATCTTTTGTGTTTCATACAGATATTAAGACTCTTTACCCTTTTTCTGTGAAAAATGGCACTGGAATTTTGATAGGGATTATATTGAATCTGTAGATTGCTTTGGGTAATACAGACATTTTAACAATATTAATTCTTCCAATCCGTGAGCACAGAATATCTATTTATTTGTGTCTTCATTAATTTCTTTCATCGGTGTCTTATAGGTTTCAGTGTATAGGTCTTTCACCTTAGTTGAATTCACTTGTAGATATTTTAGTCTTCTTTTTTAAAAAAGATTTTTATTTTATTATTTTGACAGACAAAGATCACCAGTAGGCAGAAAGGCAAGCAGAGAGAGAGGAAGGGAAGCAGGCTTCCTGCTGAGCAGAGAGAGAAGAGGAAGCAGACTCCCTGCTGAGCAGAGAGCCTGATGCAGGAGTCAATCCCAGGACCCAGGGATCATGAATTGAGCCGAAGGCAGAGGCTTTAACCCACTGAGCCACCCAGGCATCCCTAGTCTTTTTGATACAATTGTAAATGGGTTTTCTTAAGTTCTCTTTCTGATAGTTTGTTGTTAGTGTATAAAAACAAAATAGATTTTTTAATATTGATTTTATGTTCTGAAACTATACTGAATTCACTTATAAGTTCTAACAGTATTTTGGTAGTTTTTAAAATAAAATTATGTCCTCTGAAAATAGTGAGTTTCACTTTTTATTTTCCAGTTTAGAAGGTTTTTATTTTTCTTTTCCTGCCTAATTGCTCTAGCTAGAACATCCAATACTATGTTGAATAAAAGTGGTTAGAGGGGAATCCTTGTCTTGTTCCTGATTTTAGAGGAAAAGCTTTCAGTATTTCACCATTGAGTATTAGCTCTGGGCTAATGTCACACATGGCCTTTATTACATTGAAGAATGTACACTCTATACACACTTTGTTGAAAGCTTTTATCATGCATGTTGAATCTTGTTAAATGATTTTTGTACATCTATTAAGAGATGACATGATTTTTAGCCTTCATTTTGTTAATGTGGTATATCACATTTATTGATGTACAGATGTTAAATTATTCTTGCATTCCTGGAATGAGTCCTACCTGATCATGGTATAAGATTCTTTTAATGTATTATTGAATTCAGTTTGGTAACATATTGTTTAAATTTTTTAAATTAATTAATTAATTAATTTGTTTGTTTTTTATTTCCTTTCAGCGTAAAAGAATTCATTGTTTTTACACTGCACCCAGTGCTCCATGAAATACGTGCCCTCCATAATACCCACCACCTGGCTCCCACAGCCTCCCACCCCCTACCCCTTCAAAACCCTCAGGCTGTTTTTCAGAGTCCATAGTCTCTCATGGTTCATCTCCCCCTCCAATTTTCCTCAACTCCTTTCTCCTCTCCATCTCCCCATGTCCTCCATGTTATTTGTTATGCTCCACAAATAAGTGAAACCATATGATAATTGACTCTCCCTGCTTGACTTATTTCACTCAGCGTAATCTCTTCCAGTCCCAACCATGTTGCTACAAAAGTTGGGTATTCATCCTTTATGATTGGAGGCACAATACTCTATAGTGTATATGGACCACATCTTCCTTATCCATTCGTCCATTGAAGGGCATCTTGGTTCTTTCCACAGTTTGGTGACTGTGGCAATTCCTGCTATAAACATTGGGGTACAGATGGCCCTTCTTTTCACCACATCTGTATCTTTGGGGTAAATACCTAGTAGTGCAATTGCGGGGTCATAGAGAAGCTCTATTTTTAATTTCTTAAGGAATCTCCACACTGTTCTCTAAAGTGGCTTCACCAGCTTGCATTCCTACCAACAGTGTAAGAGGGTTCTACTTTCTCCACATCCTCTCCAACACACGTTTCCTGTCTTGCTAATTTTGGCCATTCTAATTGGTGTAAGGTGGTATCCCAGTGGTTTTAGTTTGAGTCTCCCTGATGGCTAGTGATGATGAACATTTTTTCATGTGTCTGATAGCCATTTGTATGTCTTCATTGGAGAAGTGTCTGTTCATATCTTCTGCCCATTTTTTGATATGATTATATGTTTTGTGTGTGTTGAGTTTGAGAAGTTCTTTATAGATCCTGGATATCAACCTTCTGCCTGTACTGTTATTTGCAAATATCCTCTCCCATTCTGTGGGTAGCCCCTTTGTTTTGTTGACTGTTTCCTTTGCTGTGCAGAAGCATTTGATCTTGATGAAGTCCCAAAAGTTCATTTTCACTTTCGTTTCCTTGGCCTTGGGAGACCTATGTTGAAAGAAGTTGCTTGGCTGATATCAAAGAGGTTACTGCTTATGTTCTCCTCGAGGATTCTGATGGATTCCTGTCTCACGTTGAGGTCTTTTATCCATTTCGAGTTTATCTTTGTGTACAGAGTAAGAGAATGGTCGAGTTTAATTCTACTACATATAGCTGTCCAATTTTCCCAGCACCATTTATTGAAGAGACTGTCTTTTTTCCACTGTATATTTTTTCCTGCTTTGTCAAAGATTATTTGACCATAGAGTTGAGGGTCCATAACTGGGCTCTCTACTCTGTTCCACTGGTCTATGTGTCTGTTTTGATGCCAGTACCATGCTGTCTTGGTGATCACGGCTTTGTAGTAAAGCTTGAAATCAGGTAACGTGATGCCACCAGTTTTATTTTTGGTTTTCAACATTTCCTTAGTGATTCGGGGTCTCTTCTGATTCCATGCAAATTTTAGGATTATTTTCTCCCCCTCTTTGAAAAATACCGGTGGAATTTTGATCGGAATGGCATTAAAAGTATAGATTGCTCTACGTAGTATAGACATTTTAACAATGTTTATTCTTAAATCCAAGAGCATGGAACGGTCTTCCATCTTTTTGTGTCTTCTTCAATTTCTTTCATGAGTGTTCTGTAGATCCTCGAGTACAGATCCTTTACCTCTTTGGTTAGGTTTATTCCCAGGTTTCTTATGGTTCTTGGTGCTTTAGTAAATGGAATTGATTCTCTAATTTCCCTTTCTGTATTTTCATTGTTAGTGTATAAGAAAGCCACTGATTTCTGTACATTGATTGTATCCTGCCATGTTACTGAATTGCTGTATGAGTTCTAGTAGTTTGGGGGTGGAGTCTTTTGGGTTTTCCATATAAAGAATCATGTCATCTGTGAAGAGAGAGTTTGACTTTTTCATTGCCAATTTGGAAACCTTTTATTTCTCTTTGTTGTCTGATTGCTGTTGCTAGGACTTCTAATACTATGTTGAACAAGAGTGGTGAGAGTGGGCATCCTTGTCGTGTTCCTGATCTCAAAAGGAAGGCTGTGAGCTTTTTCCCATTGAGGATGATATTTGCTGTGGGTCTTTCATAGATAGATTTTATGAAGTTCAGGAATGTTCCCTCTATCCCTACACTTTGAAGCATTTTAATCAGGAACAGATGCTGGATTTTGTCAAATGCTTTTTCTGCATCAATTGAGAGGACCATGTGGTTCTTCTCTCTTCTCTTATTGATTTGTTCTATCACATTGATTGATTTGTGAATGTTGAACCATCCTTGTAGCCCAGGGATGAATCCCACCTGGTCTTGGTGGATAATCTTTTTAATGTGCTCTTGGATCCTGTTTGCTAGGATCTTGTTGAGAATCTTAGCATCCATATTCATCAGTGATATTGGTCTGAAATTCTCCTTTTTGGTGTGGTCTTTGCCTGGTTTGGGGATCAGAGTAATGCTGGCTTCATAGAAAGAGTCTGGAAGTTTTCCTTCTGCTTCAATTTTTTAAACAGCTTCAGGAGAATAGGTGTTATAGGTGTTATTTCTTCTTTAAAAGTTTGGTAGAATTCCCAAGGGAATCCGTCAGGTCCTGGGCTCTTGTTTTTTGGGAGGTTTTTGATCACTGCTCAGTCTCGTTACTAGATATCGGTCTATTCAAGTTGTCAATATCTTCCTGGTTCAATTTTGGGAGTTTATAGTTTTCCAGGAATGCATCCATTTCATCTAGGTTGTTTAATTTATTGGCATATAACCGTTGATAGTAAGTTCTGATGATTGTTTCTACTTCCTTGGTGTTAGTTGTGAACTCTTTCTTTTCGCTCATAATTTTATTAATTTGAGCTTTCTCTCTTTTCTTCTGGATTAGTGTGGCCAATGGTTTATCAATATTATGGATTCTTTCAAAAAACCAGCTTCTAGTTTCCTTGATATGTTCTACTGTATCTCTAGTTTCTATCTCATAGATCTCTGTTCTAATCTTGATTATTTCCCTCTTGTGTGTGGAGTTGGTTTAATTTGTTGTTGATTCTCCAGTTCTTTAAGGTGTAGAGAGAGCTGTTGTATTCTGGATTTTTTAATTTTTTGAGGGAGGCTTGGATGGCTATATATTTCCCCCTTAGGACCGCCTTTGCTGTATCCCATAGGTTTTGGACTGAAGTGTCTTCATTCTCATTGATTTTCATGAATTGTTTAAGTTGTTCTTTGATCTCCTGGTTGATCCAAGCATTCTTAAGCAAGGTGGTCTTTATCTTCCAGGTGTTTGAGTTCCTTCCATACTTTTCCTTGTGATTGAGCTCCAGTTTCAAAGCATTGTGATCTGAGAATATGCAGGGAATAATCTCAGTCTTTTGGCATCGGTTGAGTCCTGATTTGTGACCCAGTATGTGGTGTATTCTGGAAAATGTTCCATGTGCACTTGGGAAGAATGAGTATTCTGTTGTTTTAGGGTGGAATGTTCTATATATATCTATGAGGTCCATCTGGTCCAGTGTGTCATTCAATGCTCTTGTTTCTTTATTGATTTTCTGCTTGGATGATCTGTCTATTACTGAGAGAGGCATGTTAAGATCTCCTAGTATCAATGTATTCATATCAATATTTCTGTTTATCTTGATTAATAGTTTTCTTATGTAATTGGCTGCTCCCATATTAGGGGCATAGATATTTACAATTCTTAGATCATCTTGGTGGATAGTCCCATTAAGAATGATGTAGTGTCCTTCTGTATCTCTGACTACAGTCTTTAGTTTAAAATCTAATTTATCTGATATGAGAATCGCTACCCTGGCCTTCTTTTGAGGCCCATTGGCATGAAAGATGTTCTCCATCCCTTCACTTTCAGTCTGGGTGTTTCCTTAGGTTCAAAATGGGTCTCTCATAGACAACATATGGATGGGTCCTGTCGTTTTATCCAATCTGCAACCCTGTGTCATTTTATGGGCACATCTAGGCCATTCACATTGAGAGTGATTATTGATACGTTTTTTTGACATCGTGTTACCTTTGAAGTCCTTCTGTAGATTGTCTCTATATTTCTGTTCAATGATATTCTTGGGATTTTTCTTCTTTTATAGAACCCCCCTTAATATTTTTTGCAGTGTCGGCTTAGTGGTCTCATACTCTATTAAGCCTTCCTGGTCTTGGAAACTCTTTATCTCTCCATCCATGTT
Source organism: Mellivora capensis (assembly GCA_004024625.1). Classification (NCBI taxonomy): domain Eukaryota; kingdom Metazoa; phylum Chordata; class Mammalia; order Carnivora; family Mustelidae; genus Mellivora; species Mellivora capensis. Next base: position 23,053 of record PISX010004849.1, on the reverse strand, counting down.
GAATGTCAGTCTTGCTGGATAAAGTATTCTTGTTCTTCTCATTTAGCGCCCTGAGTATATCTTGCCAGTCCTTTCTGGATTGCCAGATGTCTGTTACCACATACTGGGTCACAAATCAGGACTCAACTGATACCAAAAGACTGAGATTATTCCCTGTATATTCTCAGATCACAATGCTTTGAAACTGGAGCTCAATCACAAGGAACAGGTCTGATGTTATTCTGATGGGCTTTCCTCTGTACGTAAGGAGCTTCTTTGTCCTAGCTGCCTTCAAGAGAGTCTCTCTACAATTATAATTCTTCATTCTTGCTATTACGTGTCTCGAGGACTTCCAAGAATCTATAATCTTGAGGGGAGACTGTTCTGCCTCTAGTACATGAACGCTGATTCCATTTGCAAGATTGGGAAATTTTTCATGGAGAACTTGTTCCACTATATCATCTAGTCTTCTTTCTTTCTCCTCCCCTTTAGGTATTCCAATAATTCTGACATTGGAGCGTTTCATGGCATCATTTATTTCCCTGATTCTGTTTTCATGGCTTCTCAGCTGTTTTTTTCCAGGCTTCCTCCTGATCCTTTCTCTCTATCTGTTTGTCCTCCAGATCACTAATTCTATCTTCTGTCTCAGTTACTCCAGCTTTAAAGAATTTAGATTACATTGGAACTCATTGAGAGCATTGTGAACATCATCCCTGGTGGCTTTCAGTTCTGCCCTAACATTGTGAACATCATCCCTGGTGGCTTTCAGTTCTGCCCTAATCAATTCCGTTTTGTCACCCATGGCTTTCTCCAAACTAGCTATTGCCTGGATAATTGTTAGCCTGAATTCCCTTTCCAACATATTGTCAATGGCAGTAGCCATTAGCTCTGTTGCAGAAGGCCCATCCTCTGAAGTTTTCTTCTGTTGGGCATTCCTCCTCTTAGTCATTTTGGTGAGAGATGGCTGAACAGAAGTAGCTGGATGTATCGACCGTGGTGCAGTCAAGGTGCACCCTGGAACGCTTCTGAGCAATCAGTAGTCCCCACCCAAATGAAAGAAAAAAAGAGTGAAAAGAGAAAAAGAGAGAGAGAGAGAGAGAAAAGAAAGATAAAAGAGAATACTCATCCCAAATGGGCCCCAGGGTAAGATTTATGAAGTATACAAACAAGAACAGACAAACAAAAAGAATGATAAAAGTATATGACAAGAGAAAAAAAAATATATAAACAAAACAAACAAACAAAAAAAGAACTTCGTCAAGGAGAACCTCAAGTATAAGATTTATATACTACCAGGACAAACACAAATACACAGAAATACTGGCAGACGAAAAAGATGGGAGAGTAGTTATAAATTCTCAGTGTGGGTGAGGAAGTTTATTTTGATTCTTCCTGGATGTGTTTTGATATCTTCATTAAACGACTCAACTTTCTTAAGATAAAGGGGGATTAAAAATTGGTTTACCTATAGGGGTAGAATTGATTGGGGAAAGGGGATTACCTTGAAGTTTAACTCTATATGTGTATTAAAAAATAAAAAGGAAAAAAAGAGTGAACTAAACTAAAGTAAACTAAAATTTAAGAATAATAGAAAAGCAAAAAAAAAACATGGGTATATGTATCAAAATGTTCAGGTTAAAAGTTTGTTATGGAATTTGATGTACTAGGCATCTCACTGTGATGGTAAATAGGCTAAAAAATTATCTATATAAAAATTTTTAAAAAATGAACCAAAATAGTGGGAACGAATTAAAAATAAAAGTTATATCTATGAAGTAGTGGTGGTTGTTCTCTTGTCATCTTTTTTTTTTTTTTTTTTTTCCTCTGGTTGGCTTTCTGGTGGAGGGGCTTGCCATATGGGTTTTCAGGCAGTGTTTCCTGAGTTAAGTCCTTCTGCCCCCCTCAAGGGCTGGGCTCTGAGGAAACCGGTTTTTCAGGCTTTTGTTCTCTGGAGGTTTTTATGTTTGTTTGTTTTTTTGTTTTCTCTCGCCTTGACAGCTTTTGATGGTTTTTGGAGGTTTAGAGGAAAGCAAACTGCACCCAGACCTCCCTCTCAGAGAGAAGCCTCAGTCTGTTCCCCTCTGGGTGCTGTAGAGCACATAAATTCCCCCTCAGCCACTGGCAGAGCATGTTCTGAGTCACGGTCCCTGGGGACACAGGAATTCCTGCTTGTCCCCCAAACCATGACAGCGGCGGCTGTCTGGGCAGCTCCAGACCACCAGAGAGGTTCCAATCAGTGATAGCACACTGAGATTTTCCCACTGGCCCAGGCTGGAAGTACTCAGACTTTCCGGGTCCAAGAGTGCCAGGCTGCCACCTGCCCGTGCCTCTCTCAGGGGAGGGTGTGGGGCGCGACTCAGGCTCTGATAGCTTGGCATGGCGCACACATGGGGAGTGCAAAAAGGCTATGTTTCTGCTGGCTGGCGAGGCTCCCAGCCCCTTACAGGAGCCGCACCCCATGCACCCTCAGGCGCGCTCACGGCTCAGGGACCAAGACCTGGTTTCTTCGCCGCACTCTCTCTGGCTCAGCACCAGGGGTGGCTGTCCTCAGTCCAGGGACTTAAGCCCCTGTCCCTAACCACCCCGATTCCCACAATTGCCCCCTGCAATCTTTTGCTCTTTTTGAGTTCTTTCAACCAGACTCCAAGTTAGTGCTGGTCCCCAGTTGCAAGGCACTCTCGTATTGGGGTATTACTTTCCAATGGTTCACTTCTGGTGGCTCCCTCCCCCTTTTATTTATCTTCTGATACCAGTCTGACGTTCCCACTCCACTTACCTGACTACTGGCGTCTTCTGCCCCTGTAGAGATCCAGACATGTATAATTCTGATCTCAGGCTGATTTCATGGGTGATTGGAGTTCTTTGGTAGGTAATCAGCTCACTTTAGGGTACAGGTTGAAAAGGCGCCTCCTCCTAGTTCTCTGCCATCTTGTCCTGTGACTTATTTTTTTAGAATTGGAAGTTTGTGCTTCCTTTTTTTAAAAATATTTATTTGAGAAAAAGAGAGAGAGTGCATGAGTGGAGGGAAGAGCAGAGGGGGAGAGAATTCTTAAGCAGACTCCTTGCTGAACATGGAGCCTGATTCAGGGCTCAATCCCAAAACCTTGGGATCATGACCTGAGCCAAAATCAAGGGTCAAATGTTCAACCAACTGAGCCACCCAGGCACCCCAGGAAGTTTGTCCTTCTTTTTTTTTTTTTTTTTTTTTTTAAGATTTTATTTATTTATTTGAGAGAGAGGCAGTGAGAGAGAACATGAGCGAGGAGAAGGTCAGAGGGAGAAGCAGACTCCCCGTGGAGCTGGGAGCCCGATTCGGGACTCGATCCCGGGACTCTGGGATCATGACCTGAGCCGAAGGCAGTCGTTCAACCAACTGAGCCACCCAGGCGTCCCTGTCTTTCTTAATCCCCTTCACCTATTTTACCTGTTATCCCATCCAGCTCTCCTCTGGCAACTGCTAGTTTGTTCTCTATATTCTAGTCTGGTTTTGTTTTCTTGCTTGTTTTAGATTCTACATATAAGTGAAATCATATTTATCCTTATCTGACTAATTTCACTTAGCATATGTAGGTCCATCCATATTGTCACAAATAGAAGATCTCATTCTTACAACTGAATTACACACACACACACACACACACACACACACCACATTTTCTTTATCCATTTACTTTTCAATGGACACTTGAGTTGCTTTGGTATCTTGGCTATTGTAAATAATGCTGCAATAAACATAAGGGTGCATATATCTTTTTAAAGTATTGTTTTCATTTTCTTTCAGGGAATACCCACTAGTGAAATTACTGGTCATGTGGTATTTCTATTTTTAGTTTTTTGAGGATGCTCCATAATATTTTTCATGGTGGTTGCACCAATTTACATTCCCATCAACAGTTCATGAGTGTTCCCTTTTTTTTGCATATCCTCACCAACATTTGTTATTTCTTGTCTTTGGATACTAGCCATTCTGACTGATAGAAGTGATATCTCATTGTGATTTTGATTTGATGATTAGTGATGCTGAGCATTTTTCATGTGTCTTTTGGCCATGTGTAGGTCTTTGGGAAAATGTCTACTAAGGTGCTCTCCCCTCCTTTAACTGGAATACTTGATTTTTTTGTTTGTTTGTTTGTTTGTTTTGGTGTTGAATTGTAAAAGTTTTTTATATATTTTGGATATTGACTTCCTTTTTTTTTGGATATTTATTTTATTGGATATCAGGTATATCGTTTGCAAATATCTTATCCCATCCTGTAGGCTTTTTGTTTTTTTGACAGTTTCCTTTGATATGCAAGAGCTTTCTATCTTAATGTAATCCCAGTAGTTTATTTTTGCTTTTGTTTCCTTTGCCTGAGGAGACATATCCATAAATATGTTGCTAAGGCTGATCTCCAAGAGATTACTGCCTATGTTTTCTTTTAGGAGTTTTATGGTTTCAGGTCTCACATTTAGGTCTTTAATCCATTTTGAGTTTATTTTTATGTATGGCGTAAAAAAGTCATCCAGTTTCAGTCTTTTGCATGCTGCTGTCCAGTTTTCCCAACACTATTTATTGAAGAGGCCATCTTTTTACCATTGTATAGTCTTGATTCCTTTGTTATAAATTAATTGACCATATAAGCATGGGTTTATTTCTGGACTCTTCATCCTGTTCTATTTTTCTACATGTTTATTTTTGTGCCAGTAGTATACTGTTTTGATGATAGGCACTTTTAGAATTTGACTCCTTTTAAAATTGGGCAAGAGTTTGTGATGTATATAGTGAATATATGACTTTTTTTAAAAAATGATAAGACATGAGAGGGTCAAGAAGTGCAATAGAAGGACCCTGAACTCAATTCTTCCCACAGACACATCAAATCTACATCTACATATGGAATAATTCCCACTGAAAAAATCTGAAAACTAACTAAACAGCTGCTCCACAACAAAGGATAACATTGAGACAGGTAAGAGAGGCATCTTGCCAAAAACCCCATCCCTAGATAGCAACCCACAATTGGGAGGGATCTCACATATACAGAACTTCTTCCTGAGGAGTGAAGGATTTGATTGCCATCTCAGGCATCTCAATACTTGGCACTTGCAATGAAGAGATGAGTCCCTAAAATGCCTGGCTTTGAAAACCAAAATAGCTTACCTCTAGGAGAAACATAAGGTCAGAAGAAATGGAGAGTGACTCTTAAAGAGCTCACACACAGTCTTACCTCAGAACCTACCACAAAAGCAGCAAGTTAAAAAGTACCTAGAACATATATGAAGGAAGATTCCTTTGATAATCTTACAGTGTCTGGCACAGGAGCAGAAGCCTGCTGGGACTTTCTCCAGAGAAGGAGGCACTGGTGGGTGTTACTTTCACAATCTCTCTCTACCTTGTTAGCAACAATGGGCATGTCCCACCACCATGCTCACTAGTAGCCTTACTAAAGCCACCAGGCACACACAGTCCACACAAGGGACAACCCTTGAGTGCTTAGCTCTAGTATCCATGGAGTCTTGTACTTCTGGGCCCTACAGGTCTGAAACAGTCAGAGAGATGGTTCTTGGTAGGCTACAACACTCAAAATACCACAAGGAGAGCAGACTGGAACATACCCCTAGTCTTCCTATGAAAAAACCTATTGACTTATCTTGGAGTCTCAGCCTGAGGGTCAGGCTTCAGGTTTACCACAAACCTAGAAGCTACAGAAGCGCATTTAGGGAATGTGAACTGGAGAATGCTATCTTTGCATTCTCCCTTGTCCTTGCTGCAGCTTGCCAGTAATTACCAGAAAAGAGCTTACATTTTTTCCTAGTTAATACCAAGGGAACTCTTCTCTATTGCCTCGTCCAGAGGCCAACAGTGTTTATACAATGGTCCCACAAGAAAGAATGTATTTGCAAATTTTAAAATCTGCTGCCCATGAGGCTGACTTCTAATCAACCTGAAACTAGGTACTGACAGATCCTTCCCTCTGGATGGTCTTGGCACTGATGGGTCTTGACATATGCTCAAGAACTGGGACTTATCAAGAATAAGTCAGGCTGATTATTCAATCATGAAGTTTCAAGAGAAAACCAAGAGCTGGGCAAGGTTAAATGATAAGTTTCATCTCTTACATAAGACCACTCTTTCAAGAGGAGACAAATAGCTCTTTACCCTAAGACAAAGAAACAATGCAGAAAGCCAAGCAAAATGAGGAAGCAGAGGAATATGTTCCAAATGAAAGAACAAGATAAAACCCCAGAAAAAAAGAAAACACCCTTAACTTAAATAGTGATAAGTAATTTACATGATAAAGAGTTCAAAATACTGATCATCAAGATGCTCACTGAACTTGGGAGAAGAATGGGTGAACACAGTGAGGACTTCAACAAGGTGGAAAATCAAGAGAGTACCAAAGAGAAGTCATGGAGCTGAACAACACAATAATCAAACTGAAAAACATACTAAAGGGGTTCAACAGCAAACTAGATAAAGCAGAAAAAAGGATCAGTGATCAGAAAGGACAGTGGAACTCATCTAAACATAGCATCAAAAAGAAAACAGTTCTTAAAAGTGAAGATAGCTTGGGGCACCTGGGTGGCTCAGTGGGTTAAGCCTCTGCTTTTGGCTCAGGTCATGATCTCAGGGTCCTGAGATTGAGCCCCACATCGGGCTCTCCACTCAGTGGGAAGCCTGCTTCTCCCTCTCTCTTCCTGCCTCTCTGCCTACTTGTGATCTCTCTCTCTCTCTCTCTCTGTCAAATGAACAAATTTTTAAAAAATCTTAAAAAAAAGGAGTTATAATAATAAAATTATTTTAAAAAATGAAGATAGCTTAAGGGACCTATGGGACAACATCAAGGAGAATAACATTTGCATTATACAGGCCTCAGAGGAAGAAAAAAAGAAAATAACAGAAAAATTATTTGAAAAAATAATGGCTAAGTACTTCCCTAACCCTGGGTAAAAAACAGATATCCCGATACAAGAAGCACAGAAAATTCCAAATAAGATGAACCTAAAGAGATCTACACAAAGACATATTATAATTAAAATGATGAAAGTTACAGAGAAAGAAAGACTTTTAAGAGCAGCAAGAGAAAAACAACTTTTTTGTTTTTCTGTTACATACATACAAACTGTTACATACAAGGAGACCCCCATAAAGGCCACCAGCAGATTTCTAAACAGAAACTTTGCAGGCTAGAGGATATGGCAAAATATGCTCAAAGTGATGAAAAGAAGAAACTTTCAATCAAGAATACCTGACAAGGTTATAATTCAGAATTAAAGGATAAAGTTTGTTAGAAAGGCAAAAGATGAAGGAGTTCATTACTACTAAATTGGCCTTACAAGAAATTTTTTTTTATGAGTCATAGACATTTTTTTTATTGTGTTATGTTAGTCACTATAAAATATACCATTCGTTTTTAATGTAGTGTTCCAAGATTCATTGTTTATGCACAACGGCTCCATGCAATACATGCCCTCCTTAATGCTCACTACCAGGCTCACCCAATCCCCCACCCCTCTGCCCTCCAAAACCCTGTTTGTTTCTCAGGGTCCACAGTCTCTCATGGTTTGTCTCCCACTCTGATTTGCCCAATTCACTTTTTCTTTCCTTCTCTTAATGTCCTCCATGTTTTTCCTTAAATTCCACAAGTGAAACCATATGATAATTGACTACCTCTGTTTGACTTATTTCACTCAACACATTCTCCTCAAGTCCCTTGTTTTGATGCAAAAGTTGGGTATTCATCCTTTCTGATTGCTGAATAATATTCCATCTTATATATGGACCACACCTTCCTTATCCATCCATCCATTGAGAGGCATCTCAGCTCTTCCCATAGTTTGGCTATTGTGGACATCACTGCTATGATCACTGGGGTACAGATGGCCCTTCTTTTCACCACATCTGTATCTTTGGGGTAAATACCCAGTAGTGCAATTTCAGGGTCATAGGGTAGCTCTATTTTTTTCTACTTTGTTGAATATTAGTTGATCATAGAGTTCAGGGTCCATATCTGGGCTCTCTACTCTGTTGCATTGGTCTATATGTCTGAATTGTCTAAGTTCTTCTTTGATTTCCTGGTTGATCCACACATTCTTAAGCAGGGTAGTCTTTAGCTTCCAAGTGTTTGTATTCCTTCTAAACTTTTTCTTGTGGTTGAGTTCCAGTCTCAAAGCATTATGGTCTGAGAATATGCAGGGAATAATCTCAGTCTTTGGTATCAGTTAAACCCTGATTTGTGACCCAGTATGTGGTCTATTTTGGAGAAAGTTCCATGTACACTCAAGAAGAATGAGTATTCTGTTGTTTTAGGGTGGAATGTTCTGTATATATCTATGAGGTCCATCTGGTCCAAAATGTCACTCAGAGCTCTTGTTTCTTTATTGATTTTTCTAAAAGATTTTATTTATTTACTTGAGAGAGAGAGCATGAGAGGGGAGAAAGTTAGAGGGAGAAGCAGATTCCCCATTGTGCAGGGAGCCTGATGCTGGACTTGATCTCTGGACTCCAAGATCATGACCTGAGCCAAAGGCAGTCACTTAACCAACTGAGCCACACAGGTGCCCCTCTTTATTGATTTTTCTGCTTGGATGATCTATTACTGAGAGTGGCATGTTAAGATCCTCTACTATGAATGTATTCATATCAATATGACTCTTTATTTTGATTAACAGTTGGCTTGTGTAGTTGGCTGCTCCCCTGTTGGGGGCATAAATATTTACAATTTTAGATCTTCCTGGTGGATAGTCCCTTTAAGAATGAAGTAGTTTCCTTCTGTATCTTTGACTACAGTCTTTATTTAAAATCTAATTTATCTGATATGAGAATCACTACCCCAGCTTTCTTTTGAGGCCCGTTGGCATGAAAGATGTTTCTCTATCCTTTCACTTTCAGTCTGGATGTATCTTTAGGTTCCAAATGTGTCTTTTGTAGACAGCGTATGGATGGGTCCTGTCATTTTATCCAATCTGCAACTCTGTGCCATTTTATGGGAGTGTTTAGGCTGTTCACATTGAGAGTGATTATTGAAAGATACGTTTTTATTGACATCATGTTGCCTGTGAAGTCCTTGTTTCTATATATTGTCTCCATAAATTTATGTTCTATGTCACTCTTGGGTTCTTTCTTCTTTTATAGAACCCCCTTAATATTTCTTGTGGTGCTGGCTTGGTGGTCACATACTCTCTTAAACCTTGACAGCCTTGGAAGCTCTTTCTCTTTCCATCTATTTTGAATGTCAACCTTGCTGGATAAAGTATTCTTGGCTGCATGTTCTTCTCATTTAGTGCACTGTATATGTCTCTCCAGCCGTTTCTGGCTTGCCAGGTTTCTGTGGAAAAGTCTGATGTTATTCTCTGATGGACCTTCCTCTGTATGTAAGGAAACTCTTCCCCCTAGCTGCCCTCAGAAGCTCTTGTCTAAAATTATGATTCATCAGTTTCACAATTAAGTGCCTCGAGGTCTTTCTAGATTCCTTGATCTTGGGGGCTATTCTTTCTGCCTCTAGGACATGAATTCTTGTTCCATTCCCCAGATTGGGAAAATTTTCATCCAGAATTTGTTCAACTATATCTTCTAGTCTTCTTTTTCCACCCCTTCAGGGATCCCAATAACTCTGACATAGAAATGTTTCATGGCATCATTTATTGCCCTAATTCTGTTTTCATGGCTTCTAAGCTGTTTGTTCCATGCCTCCTCCTGATCCTTTTTCTCTATCGTTTTGTCTTCTAGATCACTAATCCTATCTTCTGTCCCTGTTACTCTAGCTGTTAGAGTATTTAGATTGGATTGGATCTCATTAATAGCATTTTTAACTTCTGACCTAGTGGCTCTCACTTCTGCCCTTAGAGATTCTATGATATCACTAATGGTTTTCTCCAACCTAGCCATTGTTTCCCTGAATTCCCTTTCCAACATACTGTTTATGTCTATATCTAATAGTTCTGATGGAGAGGGCACAGTTTCTGAGATTTTCCTTCTGTTGGGTGTTCCTCCTCCTGGTCATTTTGATGAGAGGTGGTTGAGGGGATTTATAGCTGAATATATCAACTGTGATCCAGGCAAGGTGCACCTTGGAATGCTTCAGAGCAATTGGAAGTCACCACCAGAAATAAAGAAAACAGAAAAAGAGAGAGAGAGAGAGAGACAGACAGAGAGAGAAGAGAAAACCCAGGCAGGATGAGCCCCCAAAGTAAGATTTATAAGGTATATAAATAAAATGGACAAACAAAAAGACCAACAAAAGTAAATGACAAGTGGTACACCTGGGTGGCCCAGTTGGTTAAGTGGCTGCCTTCGGCTCAGGTCATGATCCCAGCGTCCTGGGATCGAGTCCCACATCAGACTCCTTGCTCGGCGGGGAGCCTGCTTCTCCCTCTGCCTCTGCCTGCCACTCTGTCTGCCTGTGCTCGCCCTCTCTCCCTCTCTCTGACAAATAAATAAATAACATCTTAAAAAAAAAGTAAATGACAAGAAAAAAAAAAAGAACCCTGTCAAAATGAACTCCCCAAGAATAATACCAGAACAAAAACAAATACACAGAAACACTGACAGAAGAAAAATATGGGAGGGTGGTTATAAATCCTTGATGTGGGTGAGGGGGGTTATTTTGGTTCTTCCCGAATGTATCTTATTATCTTTGTTAAAGGACTCAACTTTCCAGAGATAAAGGGAAGTTAAAACTGGTTTATATATAGGGATAGTATTGAATAGGGAAAAAGAATTACCTTGAAACTTATATGTATATGTTTTTAAAAAAAAGAAAAGAAGAAGAAAAACACAGGTATATGTATGAAAGAAGATCAAGTTAAAAGGTTATTATGGAGTATATTGTATTAAACCTCTAGTTGTAACGGTAGGTAGTTAAAGAAATTAAAAGAACAAGAATCGTGAGAACGAATTAAAAAAAAAAGTTGTATCTATGAAATATACAGGTTTTTGGGTAATACCAGGAGCTCAATATATTGTTTCCCCTGAAGTTGGGGTTTTACAGTTTTATGAGGACCCTGTGGTGATTGTCCCCTCATTCTTTTGGCTTGCCTTCTGGTGGCAGGACCTGCAGTGTTGTTTTTCAGTCAGTCTTGCTTGGGTTGAGTCATCCTGCCCCCTATCAAAGGGCTGGGATCTGTGGAAACTGGTTTTTCAGGCTTTTGTTCTCTGGAGGTTTTTGTGCCTTTTTGTTTGTTTTTGTTGTTTTGTTTTTTGTTTTGTTGGTGGCTTTTTGCAGCTTTTCAGAGGTCTAGTGGAAACCAAACTGAACCCAGATCTCCACCCCAGAAAGAAGCCTCAGTCTGCTCTCTTCTGGGTGGTCCAGAACACACAGACTCCCCCTTTGCAAACTCCACTGAACACTGCAACCTCCCATAGGCATAACGCATCCCCAGCCACTATCTCAGGGGTCGCCCAAAGTGCCCACTTGTCTCTGCACCCCTGTGCCACTAAAACTGTGAGCAGTATTGATCCAGGGAGCCCGCTTCTGGTGGCTGCCTTTGCCAGGAATGCTGTCTGTGGACCAGGCCCACGCCAATGGGTGCACTGAGGGATCCCAACCAGAGATCATGCTGAGTTCCTTCAGGCATGGGTTGGGAGTATCCAGAGTATCCAGATGGATACTCCCAGCACATGGATACTCTGGTGGAGCATCAAGACCCTGCACCGGACCTACAGACCACCAGCTAGCACCAACACCAAGCTCTCTCAGACATGGGTGGGGAGTGCAGTCAGACCCCAGTCACACAGTGTACACAGAGCACAAAAGGGTGTGGTTCTAGAGAGTGCCCAACAGACTCCTTCATGCGCAGGCAGGAGTGCACCCAGCTGAGCAGTGTGCAAGTAGTGCCTAGCCAGGGGCTCAAGGACCAGAAACTGGAGGCTCTGCCACATTCTCTACGGCATGGGTGGTCATAGGCGCTGGCCATCCTGGGTCTGTTGGCTTAGGTCTGTGCCCGTGACCACCCAATTCCACCAGTTGCCCCTTAAGATTTTTTGCTCTTTATGAGTGCTTTTAACCAGGCTCCAAGTTAATGCTCATCCCCAATCACAGGGCACTTTTGTATTGGGGTATTCCTTTCCAAAGGGTCTCTTTTGGTGGCTACTTCCTCCTTCTGCTCATCCTCCAATAGCAGTCCTCTCTGCTGGTGTCTTCTGCCCCTGTAGAGATCCAGCAGTGTATAATCCTATTTCTCAGGCTGATTTCATGGGTGTTCAGAGTGTTATGGTAGATATTTAGCTCTCTTTAGGGGACCGGTTGAAACAGGGTCTCCTGCTTTTCCACCATCTTGCCCTCCTCCCAAATACATCGAGTTTGAGAAGTTCTTTATAAATCTTGGATATCAGCCCTTTTTCTTTTGTGTCATTTGTGAATATCTTCTCCCATTGCATGGGTTGCCTCTTTATTTTGTTGACTGTTTACTTTGCTGTGCAGAATCTTTTGATCTTGATGAAGTTCTAAAAGTTCATTTTCACTTTTGTTCCCTTTGTCTTTAGAGAAGAGTCTTGAAAGAGTTGCTGTGGCTGATGTCAAAGAGGTTACTATGTTCTCCTCCAGGGTTTTAATGGATTCCTGTCTCACATTGAGGTCTATCATTCATTTTGAGTTTTTCTTTGTGTATGGTGTAAGATAATAGTCAAGTTTCATTCTTTTATAGTTGTCCAATTTTCCCAGCACCATTTACTGAAAAGACTTTTTTCCACTGGATATTTTTTCCTGGATTGTCAAAGATTATTTGACCATAGAGTTGAGGGTCCATATCTGGGCTCTCTACCCTGTTCTATTGGTCTGTGTTTCTGGTTTTGTGCAAGTACCAAGATCAATGCACAGAAATCGGTTGCTTTCTTATACACTAAAAATGAAACTATAGAAAGGACAATTATACAATTAATTCAATTTACAATAGCACCAAAACCCATAAGATACCTTGGAATAAACCTAACCAAAGAAGTAAAGGATCTGTACTCGGAGAACTACAGAACACTCATGAAAAAAATTGAAGATGACATAAAAAGATGGAAAAACATTCCATGCTCATGGGTCAGAAGAATAAACATTGTTAAAATGTCTGTGCTAATGGCCACGGTCACCAAACTGTGGAAAGAACCAAGATGCCCTTCAACGAATGAATGGATAAGGAAGATGTGGTCATATACACTATGGAGTATTATGCCTCCATCAAAAAGGATGAATATCCAATTTTTGTATCAACATGGACAGGACTGAAAGAGATTATGCTGAGTGAAATAAGTCAAGCAGAGAGAGTCAATTATCATATGGTTTCACTTATTTGTGGAGCATAAGAAATAACACGGAGGACATGGGGAGATGGAGAGAAGAAGGGAGTTGAGGGAAATTGGAGGGGGAGATGAACCATGAGAGACTATGGACTCTGAAAAACAATCTGAGGGTTTTGAAGGGGCAGGGGGTGGGAAGTTGGGCTAGCCTCTGGTGGGTATTGTGGATGGCACGTATTGCCTGGAGCACTGGTTCTGGTGCATAAACAATGAATTCTAGTACACTGAAAAATAATTAAAAATTTTTTTAAAAAAGTCTGTGCTGCCCAGAGCAATCTATACATTCAATGCCATCCCAATCAAAATATCAGCAGCATTTTTCAAAGTGCTGGAACAAACAATCCTAAACTTCGTATGGAACCAGAAAAGACCCCGAATTGCTAAGGAAATGTTGAAGAAGAAAAACATAACTGGGGGCATCCTGTTACCTGATTTCAAGTTTATTACAAAGTTGTTATCACCTTGAAAGAAATGTTAAAGGGGCTTCCTTTTCCTTTCATTAATTTTTTTCTAAACTCTAGACATTATTCCAATTTCTTTCCTTTTTTTCCCTTTTTTTTGCCCTTATGATTTCTTTAATTAATGTATAATGTATTATTTGTTTCAGGAGTACAGGTCTGTGATTTATCAGTCTTACACAATTCACAGCACTCACCATAGCACATACTCTCCTCAGTGTCCATCAGCCAGCCACCCCATGCCTCCCATAGCCCTCCCCTCTGTCAACCCTCAGTTTATTTCCTAAACTTAAGAGTCTCTTATGGTTTGTTTCTCTCTCTGGTTTCCTCTTGTTTATCTTTTCTTCTCTTCCCCTATGATCCTCTGTCTTGTTTCTCAAATTCCTTGTATCAGTGAGATCATACGATAATTGTCTTTCTCCGATTGGCTTATTTTGGTTAGCACAGTAGCCTCTAGTTCCAAACACATTATTGCAAATTGCAAGATACCATGTTTTTTTCTTTTTCATGGCTGAGATTATATATATATATATATATATATATATATATATATATATACACACACACACATATATATATATACATATATATATATATATATCTCACATCTTCTTTATCCATTCATCTATTGATAGACATCTAGGCTCTTTCCATAGTTTAGATATTATAGACATTGCTGGTCTAAACATTGTGGTACAGGTGCCCTTTTGGATCACTACTTTGTATCTTTAGGGTAAATTCTCAGCAGTACAATTGCTGGGTTTAGGGTAGCTCTATTTTCAACTTTTTGAGGGACCTCCAGACTGTTTCCCAGAGTAACTGCTCCAGCTTCTATCCACTGGTAATGGTAAATATATAGTAAAGGTAGTTGATTAACCACTTATAAAGATAGTATGAAGGTTAAAAGAAAAAAGTAGTAAAAATAATTATAACTACAGTAATTAGTTAAGAAACACACAAAATTAAAAGATATAAAATGTGACATCAAAAACATAAAACATCAGGCTGGGGTATTAAAAATGTAGAGTTTTAGGGACACCTGGGTGGCTCAGTAGGTTAAGCCTCTATCTTTGGCTCAGGTCATGATCTCAGGGTCCTGGGATTGAGCTCCACATCAGGCTCTCTGCTCAGCGGGGAGCCTGCTTCCCCCTCTCCCTCTGCCTGTCTCTCTGCCTACTTGTGATCTCTCTCTCTGTGTCAAATAAATAAATAAAATCTTTAAAAAATAGATAAATAAAAAATAAAAATGTAGAGTTTTAGAATACATTAAATCTAACTTGCCATAAACTTAAAATGGACTGATAAATACATATCTATATATGCCTCATTGTGACCACAAAGTAAAAACCTATACAGGCTACACAAAAGAAAGATACACAAAAGATAATGAGAAAAGAAACTAAGCATCACACTAAAGAAAGTCATCAAACCAAAGGGAAGAGAGCAAGAGAAGAAAGGAACAGAGAGGAATCACCAAATAGCCAGAAAACAATAAACAAAATAGCAATAAGTACACACCTATCAATAATAACTTTAAACATAAATAGACTAAATACTCCAATCAAAAGACATAGAGAGGCTAGATGGGTTAAAAAACAGACCTATCTATATGCTGTCTGTAAAACTCTCTTCAGATGTAAGGACACGCAGACTGAAAGTGAAGTGATAGAACAAGATGTTTTATGCAAATGGAACACTAAAATAAAAAAGATGAGGTAGGGACATCTGGGTGGTTCAATTGGTTAAGCATCTGCCTTTGGCTCAGGTTATGATTCCAGGGTCCTGGGACTGAGTCCTATGTGGGCTCCCTGCTCAGCAGGGAGCCTGCTGGTCCCCTGTTCATGTTCTCTCTCTCTCTCTCTAACAAGCAAATAAAGAAATCTTAAAAAAAAAAGTGAAGTAGTTATACTTATATCAGACAAAATATACTTTTTAAAAAAAAGATTTTATTTTAGAGAGAGTAAAAGTTATCACAGAGGGAGAGGGTTCAAAGAGGCAGAGGGAGAAGCAGAATCACCACTGAGCAGAGAGCCTGATGTGGGGCTTGATCCCAGGACCCTGAGACCATGACCTGAGCCAAAGGCAGATGCCTAACAAACTGAGCCACCCAGGTGCCCCACAAAATATACCTTAAAACAAACACTGTAATAAAATACAAAAAGGGGCATTACATAATGATAAAGGGGTCAATCCAACAAGAGGATATAACATTTGTAAATATTTATGCACCCAACATAGGAGAACCTTAATATAAAAAGAAAATACTAATAAACCTAAAGGGAGAAATTGTTAGCAATACAATAATAGTAGGAGACTTTAATATCTCACTTACATAAATGGATAGATAATCCAGACAGAAATCAAATAAGGAAATAGTGGCCTTAAATGACAAATTAGAACACATGGTCTTAATAGATATACATAGAATATTACATTCTATGAATATAGGATATACATTTTTCCCAAGCAGCAGAATACACATTCTTACCAAGTACACATGGAACATTCTCCAGCATAGATCACATGTTACCACAAAACAAATCTCAATAAATTTAAGACTACAATCATATCAAGCATCTTTTCCCACAATAATGGTATAAAGCTAGAAATCAGTTGTAAAAAGAAAACCAGAAAAATCCCAAATATGTAAAAATTAAACATGTTACTGAATAACCAGTGGGTCAGTGAAGAAATAAAAGGAGAAACCAAAAATATTGAGACAACTGAAAATAGAAATACAACATACCAAAATCAATTGGATGCAGCAAAAGTGGCTCTAAGAGGGAAATTCATGGCAACATATGCCCACCTCAAGAAACAAGAAAAATATTAAATAAATAATGTAATTTTACACCTAAAGAAACTAGAAGAAGAAGAGCAAATGAAGCCCAAAGTTAGTAGAAAGAAGGAAATAATAAAGATCAGGGTAGAAATAGAAACTAAATAGACAAAGTAAAGTCAATGATACTAAAACCTGGTTATTTGAAAAGTTTTTTTTTTTTTTCTTCAAAAAATTACAAACCTTTAGCTGGACTCACTAAGAGAAAAAAGATAGCTCAAATAAAATCATAAATGAAAGAAAAGTTACCAAGGATTAGTTGGCCACAGAGTTGAGGGTCCATTTCTGGGTTCTCTATTCTGTTCCATTGATCTATGTGTCTATTTTTGTGCCTGTACCATACTATCTTGATGATTACAGCTTTGTAATAGAGCTTGAAATCCAGGATTGTGATGCCACCAGCTTTGGTTTTCATTGCCAACATTCCTTTGGCTATTCAGGGTCTTTTCTGGTTCCATACAAATTTTAGGATTATTTGTTCTATCTCAAAAAAGTTGATGGCATTTTGATAGGGATTGCACTGAATGTGTAGATTGCTCTAAGTACTGCAGACATTTTAACAATATTTGTCTTTCCAATTCATGAGCAAAGAATGCTTTTTCATTTCATTGTGTCTCCCTCAATTTCTTTCATGAGTGTTCTATAGTTTTCTGAGTACAGTCCTTTGCCTTTTTGGTTAGGTTTATTCCTAGGTATCTTACGGTTTGGGTGCAACTGTAAATGGGATCAACTCCTTAGTTTCTCTTTCTTTTGTGTCATTATTAGTGTATAGAAACACAACTGATTTCTGCATATTGATTTTATATCCTGCCACTTTGCTGAATTCCTGTATGAGTTCTAGCAATTTTAGGGTGGAATCTTCTATAAACTAATCTTCAACAAAGCAGGAAAGAATATCCAATGGAAAAAAAGACAATCTCTTCAACAAATGGTGTTGGAAAAATTGGACAGCCACATGCAGAAGAATGAAACTGGTCCATTTCCTTACACTATACACAAAAATAAACTCAAAATGGATGAAAGACCTAAATGTGAGACAGGAATCCACCAAAATCCTAGAGGAGAACACAGGCAGCAATCTCTTTGACCACAGCTGTAGCAACTTCTTGCTAGGCATGTCTCCAAAGGCAAGAGTAACAAAGGCAAATATGAGCTATTGGGACTTTGTCAAGATAAAAAGCTCTTGCACAGCAAAGGAAACAGTCAGCAAAACAAAAATACAACTGATTGAATGGAGGAAGATATTTGCAAATGACATATTAGACAAAGGGCTAGCATCCAAAATCTATAAAGAACTTATCAAACTCAACACCAAAAGAACAAATAATCAAATCAAGAAATGGGCAGAAGACATGAATAGACATTTCTGCAAAGACTTCCAAATGGCCAACAAACACATTAAAAAAATGCTCAACATCACTTGGTATGAGGGAAATACAAATCAAAACGACAGTGAGGTACCACCTCACACCAGTCAGAATGGCTAAAATTAACAAGTCAGGAAGCAACGGATGTTGGTGAGGATGCAAGAGAAAGGGGAAATCTCTCCTGCACTGCTGGGAATGCAAGCTGGTGCAACCACTCTGGAAAACAGTCTGGAGGTTCCTCAGAAATTTGAAAATAGAGCTACCCTATAACCCAGCAATTGCACTATTGGGTATTTACCCTAAAGATACAAATGTAGTGATCCAAAGGGACACCTGTATCACAATGTTTATAGCAGCAATGTCCATAATACCTAAACTATGGAAAGAGCCTAGATGTCCATTAGCAGATGAATGGATAAAGAAGATGTCAGATATATATATAGATATAGATAGATAGATAGATAGAATAAATATATCACATAATATATATATATATATATATATATATATATATATATATAATGTATTGATATATATATATATCATGTAATGATATATATATCATGGAATGTTACTCAGCCATCAAAAAAAAAAGATATCTTGCCATTTACAATAATGTCGATGGAACTAGAGGGTGTCATGCTAAGCAAAATAAGCTGATCAGAGAAAGACACTTATCATATGGTCTCACTGATATGTGGAATTTAAGACACAAAACAAAAGGTCATAGGGGAAGAGAGAAAAAAGATAAAAAAAGATGAAATCAGAGAGGGAGACAAACTATAAGAGACTCTTAAGCTTAGGAAACAAACTGAGGATTGCTAGAGATGGGTAGAGAGATAGGGTAACTGGGTGATGGACTTTAAGGAGGGTATGTGATGGCTCAGTGGGTTAAAGCCTCTGTCTTCATCTCAGGTCATGGTCCTGGGGTCCTGGGATTGAGCCCCGCATTGGGCTCTCTGCTCAGCAGGGAGCCTGCTTTCCCCTCTCTCTCTGCCTGCCTCTCTGCCTACTTGTGATCTCTGTCTATCAAATAAATAAATAAAATCTTAAAAAATAAAAATAAGAGGGCATGTGATGTGATGAGCACTGGGTATTATATAAGACTGTGAATCACTGATCTCTACCTATGGAACCAATAATACATTACACATTAATTGAATTTATATAATCTTAATAATTAAAAAAAGAAAGAAAAGTTATAACTGCTATCAAAGGAATATAAATGTTCATGAAATTATTATGAACAATTATATGCCAACAAACTGTACAAACTAGAAGAGATGAATAAATTCCTAGGGTGATGGGTATTAAGGAGGGCACATGTTGTGATGAGCACTGGGTGTTATATGCAACTAATGAATCACTGAACACTACATCAAAAACAAATGATGTACTATATGTTGGCTAACTGAACATAACAATAAAAATAAATTAAAAAATAAAAAAATTCCTAGAAACATATAATCTTTTAAGACTAACCTATGAAGAAATAAAAAATCTAAATAGGTTACTAGTAAGGAGATTGAATAAGTAATGAAAAACCTCCTAACAACAGAAGTCCAAGACCAGACATCTTCTCACTGGTAAATTCTACCAAAGATTTAAAGAAGATTCAATACCTATACTTTCCAACTCTCCCAAAAATCTGAAGAGGAATGAATGCTTCCAAATTCATTTTACAAGGCCAGCATTATTCTGATAAAAAAATCAGACAAGGACACCATATAAAAAGAAAACTAGCAGGTTCATATCCCTAATGAACAAAGATGCAAAAACCTTCAACAAAATATTAGCAAACTGGATGGGGGGGCAGGGACAAGATGGCGGGGAAGTAGGAGGAGGCGCCGTTTCAACCTGTACCTTAAAGTGAGCTGATTACCTACCAAAGAACTCCAATCAACCATGAAATCAGCCTGAGATCAGAATTATACACGTCTGGATCTCTACTGGGGCAGAAGACGCCAGTGGACAGGTAATGTGGATTGGGAACATCCGACTGATATCAGAAGATAAACAAAAGGGGGAGGGAGCCACCAGAGGTGACCCGTTGGAAAGTAATACCCCAATACGAGAGTGCCCTGCAACTGGGGACCAGCATTAACTTGGAGTCTGGTTGAAAGCACTCAAAAAGAGCAAAGGATTGTGGGGGAAAATTGTGGGAATCGGGGTGGTTAGTGACAGGGGCTTAAGTCCCTGGACCCAGGACAACCACTCCTGGCGTTGAGCCAAAGAGAGTGCAGCGGAGAATCCAGGTCTTGGTCCCTGAGCTGTCAGCATGCCTGAGAGCACATGGGGTCCCGTGAGGGGCTGGGAACCTTGTCAGGAGGCAGAAACACAGCATTTTTGCACTCCCCACGCAAGTGCCGTGCTATCAGAGCCTGAGACGCATGTGCCCCACACCCTCCCCTGAGAGAGATGCGCGCAGACGCCAGCCCGGCGCTCTCAGACCCAGAAAGACCAGGCACCCCCAGCCTGGGCCAGCGCAAAAATCTCAGTGTGCGATCACCGCTTGGAAGCTCTCTGGCGGTCCTGAGCTGCCCAGGCAGCTACCACTGTCCTGGTTTTGTGTACAAGCAGGAGTTCCTGTGTCCCCAGGGACTGCGACTCAGAACGTGCTCTGCCAGCGGCCGAGAGGGAACTTATGTGCTCTGCAGCACCCAGAGGGGAACAGACTGAGGCTTCTCTCTGAGAGGGAGGTCGGGGTTCAGTTTGCTTTCCTCTGAACCTCCAAAAACCATCAAAAGCTGTCAAAGTGAGAGAAAACAAACAAACAAACAAACAAACATAAAAACCTCCAGAGAACAAAAGCCTGAAAAACTGGTTTCCTCAGAGCCCACCCCCTTGAGGGGGGCGGGAGGACTTAACCAAGGGAACACTGCCTGAAAACCCACGTGGCAGGCCCCTCCTCCAGAAAACCAACCAGGAAAAAAAAGAAAAAAAAAAGATGACAAAGTGAGATGGCCAGTACATCAAATTCCATAATAACCTTTTTACCTGAACTTTTTGATACATATACCCATGTTTTTCTTTCGCTTTTCTATTTTTAAATTTTTTTAAATTTTAGTTTAGTTTAGTTCATTCTTTTTTTATTTTTATTTTTTAATATTCATATAGAGTTAAACTTCAAGGTAATCCCCTTTACCCGATCAATGCTATCCCTATGATTAAACCAATTTTTAATCCCCCTTTATCTTAGGAAAGTTGAGTCCTATAACAAAAATATCAAGATACAAAGAATCTAAATAACCTTCCTTGCCCACACTGAGAATTGTAACCACTCTCCCATCTTTTCTTCCGCCAGTGTTTCTGTGTATTTGTTTTTGTCTAAATCTTATACTTGGGGTTCTTTTTGACCAGGTTCCTTTTTTTTTTTTTGGCTTTTATATATATATATATATATTTTTTTTTTTTCTCTTGTCATATACTTTTATCAGTCTTTTTGTTCGTCTGTTCTTGTTTGTATACTTCATAAATCTTACCCTGGGGCCATTTGGGCTGAGCCTTCTCTTTTATCTTCCCCTTTCCCCCTGTATCTCTCTCTCTCTCTCTCTCTCTCTTTTCTTTTTTCTCTCGTGTGGGTGGGGACTCCTGATTGCTCAGAAGTGTTCCAGGGTGCACCTTGACTGCACCACGGTCGATACATCCAGCTACATCCGTTCAGCCATATCTCACCAAAATGACCAGGAGGAGGAATGCCCAACAGAAGAAAAATTCAGAGGATGGGCCTTCTGCAACAGAGCTAATGGCTATCGACATGGACAATATGTTGGAAAGGAAATTCAGGCTAACAATTATCCAGGCAATAGCTAGGTTGGAGAAAGCCATGGGTGACAAAATGGAATTGTTTAGGGCAGAACTGAAAGCCACCAGGGATGATGTTCACAATGCTCTCAATGAGTTCCAATATAATCTAAATTCTCTGAAAGCTAGAGTAACTGAGACAGAAGACAGAATTAGTGATCTGGAGGACAAACAGATAGAGAGAAAGGATCAGGAGGAAGCCTGGAAAAAAACAGCTGAGAAGCCATGAAAACAGAATCAGGGAAATAAATGATGCCATGAAATGTTCCAGCGTCAGAATTATTGGAATCCCTGAAGAGGAGGAGAAAGAAAGAAGACTAGATGATATAGTGGAACAAGTTCTCCATGAAAATTTTCCCAATCTCGCAAATGGAATCAGCGTTCATGTACTAGAGACAGAAGAGTACCTCCCAAGATTATAGATTCTTGAAAGTCCTCGAGACACCTAATAGCAAGAATGAAGAATTATAATTTTAGAGAGACTCTCTTGAAGGCAGCTAGGACAAAGAAGCTCCTTACATACAGAGGAAAGCCCATCAGAATAACTTCAGACCTGTCCACAGCAACCTGGCAAGCCAGAAAGGGCTGGCAAGATATATTCAGGGCACTAAATGAGAAGAACATGCAGCCAAGAATACTTTATCCAGCAAGACTGACATTCAAAATGGATGGAGAGATAAAGAGTTTCCAAGACCGGCAAGGCTTAAAAGAGTATGCGACCACCAAGCCAACACTGCAGGAAATATTAAGGGGGGTTCTATAAAAGAGGGAAAATCTTAAGAATATCATTGAACAAAAATACAGAGAAAATCTACAGAAAGAAAGACTTCAAAGGTAACACGATGTCAATAAAAATGTATCTATCAATAATCACTTTCAATGTGAATGGCCTAGATGTGCCCATAAAATGACACAGGGCTGCAGATTGGATAAAACGACAGGAACCATCCATATGTTGTCTACAAGAGACCCATTTTGAACCTAAGGAAACACCCAGACTGAAAATGAAGGGATGGAGAAGCATCTTTCATGCCAATGGGCCTCAAAAGAAGGCCGGGATAGTGATTCTCATATCAGATAAATGAGATTTTATTTATTTATTTTTTAAATTTTTATTTTTTATAAACAAATTTTTATCCCCAGGGGTACATGTCTGTGAATCGCCAGGTTTATACACTTCACAGCACTAACCATAGCACATACCCTCCCCAATGTCCATTACCCCACCCCCCTTTCCCTCCCCCCTCCCCCCAGCAACCCTCAGTTTGTTGTGTGAGATTGAGTCACTTATGGTTTGTCTCCCTCCCAATCCCATCTTGTTTCTTTTCTTCTTTTTCTGCCC